>CM055819.1:6382251-6418235 GCA_029582265.1 Zoroaster sp. YZ-2022
ATATCTTCGTAGTAGAACAAATAACATTATTCTTAACAGTCGTACACTGTTGGCACGAAATTTGTCACAGACATTTGTAGAAAAACCTATTTAGTTTCGTGTTTTGATGCTTGCCAACGAAGTTATATTTCGTGTGGTTCCTCAGTGTTGTTGTTTTGGATTGGTCATGAGTATTGTGGGGGGAGTCAATGTACATGATTACCACTGGGCCATGTGGGTTTTTGTAAGTTTTTCGGTATCCTGCAATATTTTTCTTGTGTCTTAAAATTTCTAAAAGCTGACGTGAAAGGTGACCTACAGTGGCTGTCACAGGAGTTTTTGTTTAAAAGAATTGTTTAAACATCAGATTTGAGTGAAAAATAACGGTGCATGCAATCCCATTCAGTGACACTACATCTTTGTTGATTTGTTTTTCAAATTGTATTTTGGGTCCGTATTTTGGGTCCGTAACTGACTATTTGCGTTGTTTGTCGGTTTGACAATATAGTTTGTGGGAATAGTTGACCCTTTGTTTAAAGGTAGGCCTACCAAAAATTACCGATTGGTCAAAAAAAGGGGAAATGTGTTGAAGAGACGTGTTGAAGGATATTTTTTTCAGATCCTTTGGTAGCAATAGATACGCTTTCATGCCTCAATTGCGGGCAAACATCAGTTGCAATAGTTGGTGCAATAGAAGTTAGAACCAGTTGTTTCCTGTCTTATTTTGATTAAGACATAATTGATGTTTTCCAAAAGGTTGTAATTAATATGTCCGTTTTGTATGAGTTCATTCGTTCATTGTGTTTATGTGATTTGTTCCTCTAATAAAGAGAGCAGATCATTAAGTGTTTCATCTGGTTTTTCAAAAAAAGCCAGATGTGACTGGCTCTGGCAAAACCCTAAACTTGGACCCAATTTTCAAAAGTGACCTCCCAAATTTATTGTGAAAATTAACAATGTTCCCAACAACATTTCAGGATTTTTCTTTTTCCGTCAAAATCTAGAGAACATGCATTATATGTTGACAAGAAAATCTCAAACTGGTCCCTGGGGTCCCAGGGAGTGAGTTTTTCAGTTGATCCTTTTGGATCTGTATTTGTGCGATTTACTCGGATTGATTTCTCCCGAATGTTTTGAGCCTTTCTGAATGCAACAAAGGGTTGTTTTGGAAATATTTCCGAGAGTTTGATGGTTTTGTTGTATCAGAGGCTAATGTTTGTTTACTGCTTGTTTCACATCTTTTGTGGTATTACGAACGGATTTATAAGTCGTTGTTTTGCTTATCTTTTGGTAATTTGTGAATCAGTATGGCTGGTTGGCCAGTGATACTTTGTGTTGCGTTGTTTCGCTCGGTTTGAGTATAGCTTCTGGCTAATAATTTTTGGTGAGAAATTTTGACTTTTTCTGTGAAATCTTCGTCATTGTTGGTGTTTTTAGCATATCGCAGAGTCTCTCAGTAGATAAATGCTTTGAACACATGGGGTGGGTGTGATCTCTGTGTAGAAACTGGTATATGTTTCTGTAGGTTTGGTGTACACCTTTGTGTCAAGTATGCCACCATCGGATTTTTATGTTGTAGGATTTTATTTTCGAGATCATATAATGTTATTATGTCACAAATTTCCGGACTAGCCAATTGCACAGCCGATTTTCTGGAGGTAGTTTTTATTTCCAAATTGGAAACAATTTCTGTTGAGTATTAGTTCCAGAAATGTTCGGATGTATTTGTTGATGAACTATGGATAGTTGGTTTGGTCGATGGCATTGCATACACAGTTTATTGCCTCAGTTTGGCGGATATTTTTGTACATTTTAACAACATCAATTGATACTTGTGATAAGCACATTTTGTGGAAATGTTATTCCTTTGAGTGTCGTCTGTATGTCGCGTACATATGTGACCGGCTCTGTGAAAATGAGTCACATGTCGCACCATGCGTTTACATGTAATGGGCGATGAAATGTTGATTTTTTTCTTCTTTTTTTCTTCTTTTACGTCTGATTTTTGATTATCATGTTTTTTTTACATCATTAGGATCTAAATTTTCTTAATATTTTTACATAAACGTCAATTTCAATCAATAAAATATTGAAATCAATGATTTTTGTGAGTACATTGTGTCATTTGTTTTCATTTGAATGCTTGTTTTCCTAACAATAAATTGTGTTAATTATGCACACTATTGATTAGTAGTAAATAATGATGGTGCAATCCTATTTAGTGACACTACATCTTTGTTGACTTTTTGTTTTTGTTTTCCAAGATGCATTTGTTATACAAATTGAAATATAGTGAGTCCGTATCTGACTATTTCCAAAGTTTGTCCATTTGACATTGAGTTTTGTGGGAATAGTAGGCTTTTTTGTTTGAACGTACCAATAATGACCGATTGGTCAAATTGGGGAAACGTGTAGAAGAGACAGGATATTTTTTCAGATCCTTTAGTAGCAATAGCTAAGCTTTCATGCCTCACTTGGCAATCATCAGTTGCATGTAATGGTTCAAATTAATGAACCAGGTGGTCTCTTGTCTTATTTTTTAGATAAAACATTGAATTGATGTTCTTTTCAAACAGTTGTAATGTGTCCGTTTTGTTTGAGTGAGAGAGTTCGTTGTTTTTATGTGATTTGTTCCTCTAATAAGGAAAGCAGAACATTAAGGCCTTTCTGAATGCAACAAAGGGTTGTTTCGGAAATATTTCCGAGAGTTGTGGGTTTTATTGTATCAGCGGCCAGTGTTTGTTTACTGCTTGTTTCACATCTTTGTGGTTAACGAACGGATTATAGGTTGTTGAGAAACCCAGTGGTACTTCCTTGTTTTGTTTACCTTATCACTATTTGGCTCGGTTTGCCAGTGGGTTTTGGAAGTTTTGTTATGCATTGGGTATGCAATTCTCATTCTTCTTTGGAGGATATTGATATCACTCAAGAGAGTAGAACGGGTTGGTTTAGCAGGGGTTGGAACGAAGTTTAAACCTTTATCCAGAGCAATTTTCTCAATTTGAGATAGCTTTGCTGTGGATAGGTTTGTGATGAATTGTTCACTTTGTTCTGCTAATGTAGTCAATTGACTAATACGTATTGTTTTGTTTTGTTTGAGCGTTCAGGTGAAAATCGTTTAAATTTTCGTTTTGATTGTGAACGTTTAGCTACTTTCGTAAATTTCCTTTTTGCCATGGTCGGGAGATAATATAGTATCAAATAATATATACTTTTATATTTGTATTATATTAAGTAGATAATAAGGTAGACAGATGGCATGAAATTTCTCTTTTGAGACGTTGTCACGGGTGGTCCTGAAAAGGACCGGTGGAAATTGAAGTATTTCAAGCAGTTTTGTATTTGTTGACATATTTATATAAGATCCCGAGAGTTTCAAAGATTGTAACCGAAAATGCATAATGGACTCCACAACCTCACAGACGATGCGTTTGTTTACAACTTTTTTCCAAAACCTGACTCCCATAATTCCTTGCGCGCTCAATTCCGATAAGGCTTATTGGTACCATTTTTTATAACAGTCGTCTGGGGCCACTCCAGTTCAATGACCCCGTATGCTTACTTTACTGTGCAATGTCACACCACATACAAGACTGCAGGTGATATATTGCACTTTTTGCAGATGAAACTAACAATTGTGTTCAAAAACCACCATTGATTACATACCTATAAAAGAATGTAGAATACAACCGTCAAAAGATGATAGAGGACACATTTAAGGAGAGAAAAGTGCATTCAAGTGAGTATTGGAAAAAATATTTTTGGGAGATTTTGTGCAACGAATGTATGCACATTCAGTGACATGTTAGCCATTTTGTCGTCTGCTAAAAACACATGCTTAATTAGATATTGTGCACGTACAAGTGGCGGTTGGGTTCGACCTTCTTTCCCTGTGGTTTGTAATGACCTTCATTGTGAGTCTGTACGTAATTGGTCTATGGTGACACTGAGTTTTGAGCTTGAGATTACTTGGAAATGACAATGTGACTTGTTTGTATGCAACGTATTGGACATTTAGTGGATGGGAGCGACCTTCATGTAGGGCTTTTAACACACAAAAAACATCCTGTAAAGTTTCAGCTTATTACGTTTGATTATTTGTTACTGCAATCCTGTACCTACAAAAACCGTTTTGAACAACCGTTTTGAGGACAAAGATCATTTGAGATTTCTGCAGCCAAACTGTGCATGTGGAATTCATTCCCATCTAGCGTTAGATTTGCTGCCTCTCCAGACATGTTCAAGACGAACTTAAAAACACATTTGTTCTTAGAAGCGTATGAAGTTTGAACTGACTGATTGAACTTGGATTTATGCTTTGTACATGTACTGTATTATATTTGATTATACTGTGTTGTTTTTGCAAAGCGCCATGAGCGTTATTTGCTTGACGGATACCGGTGCTATATAAAACATGAAAATGAAAACATGAAAATGTAATTTTATTAGTCCTGCATATTGTCATGTAACACTGTCAATTCAATATTTATTTTGGAGACGTTCTGTTGGTGATTTTGAACACCAGTTTCCAGATCAAGGGTTTCCATTTATTTCATAAAATTTAAAAATGTCTTCAATTTTTTTGCACATTAAACAGAATAAGTGTGGGTATAATATTCAATTTGCTAATTTATTTTTTGGTGAAAAAAATTCATAAAAATAATCACCTTCATACTAGAACTGTATGTTAAATTTACCTGGTATACGTCTTGGTCATTGACAAACAATGACTGCACAAGTTATCAAAGTAAACACCAACAAGTACATGTACCTTGATAGTTTCTTAAGAGAATTGACAGCACTACGCTGATGGGATGTCTCAAACGTTACGTTAGACATTTTTTCTTGCTTTCTGATATCACCACATCTCCGGACTGATACGTAAAAATCCACTTGTTACAAACTTGGGTATTTTCCATCGAGTGTGTTCAAAATTATAAAAATATCAATTTCATATTCAAAACACCTTTCAAATTTGCGTTAGAATGTGTTGAATACGAGATACGTGCGACGAACACAGAAGGTCGTGCAGACCAAAATAAGGTAATAGTCCCCGATAACTTTTTGAAGCTAAGTTGCTATTGGTTGGGAGACTTTTATTTTACTTGAATAGAGCATTCAATGGCCAATCAGGATTGCGTACACATAATGCTGTGGCCCTGTACATACACATGCAAGACACAAAACATCGACGTCGACACGACGATCAGCACGAGGTCTCGCTCGCTCGATCGATGTTTATATTTTGAGAGTGACATTATCCAAATCGCTTAACAAATATTTCTATTGGTTGTATGACAAGGTATGTGTTCTCGTTTGATCAATAAGAAAAGTTGCACACACGTGCTAACTGCAGTGAGCTAGTAGTCTGAGTGCCTTCCAAGGACTGGATCAAAACAGTGCGCTGGATGAGAATGTAATTCCATGGACGATACATTCTTTGGTGACAATCGGTATTTTACATGCCATGTTTTGCAGGTTTCTGTTTTGTTTGTTAGAACAGAAGTTTTTTACACCTTAAGTTATTTTACAAACGATCTTTGCTTACATGTGCATATAAGCCGCCCTTTTTGTAAAATTGTTTCGTTTTCCAATAAATAGATTTACAGACCGTAATCAAGTTATTGTTGGTGTGTGTATTTCTTCATTCATAATTGATATGTGGCTGTGCTAGACAGTGTATTAACTATAATTAGAGTAACTCTGATGTCTGACTTGTCCAAAACATAATTATTATATGAAACTGATTGAATACTGCGTGCACACGCCGTATATGACGGACCAGTCAAAAACCTGGCGGACCAGTTACAATTCAAGCCTACTCGTTCTGCTGGACAGTGAAAAAAAGTTAAGGTCAAACCCTGAACTTACACATGTAAAAATAGCAAGGGTACAGGCAGTCAGACAGTGCATTCACGTACGTGAACCACTCAGGACAAATCTAAATTACAGGTACACGTACATCATCTGACCAAAACATTTAAAGAAAAGTAGGATGTATGATAACTACAAACATTTATTTATTTATTTATATTTATATTTAGTTTTTTACAGGTTTTTAGGTACTACCATTGTTCATAAACAGAAGAAAAAAAGTATATTCTGAAGTGCAATTTAATTTATCTCGTTTTTTTCCTTGCTGTATTAGACACAACTAAAAATATGCAAATACAGCCTTTAAAAAGAAAGTAAACAACATAAAGCATGGAATATATTTTATTTTATTTATTTCTCCATATTTATAGAAGACAAAGTAATGAAACACAACAGTAACATATTGCACGTTTTTGTATTGATACTGAGTGTAAATGTCATGTTTGTTTTGCTTGACATGTCGGTAAACAATAAATGGGTGTTAACAGAAGCCTTTGAAAAAAAGTGGCTTGCTCTTGTTGTGCTCACAACCATCAGCTTTCTAAATTCAGATATTCTGAAACCACTCAACCAGTGAATATACAGTGCTCATAGGTAGTATTAACATGTACAGTATTAAATCTGACATTGTCACTTATAAAATGAGTGTGCCAAAAAAAAAAAAAAAAAAAAAAAATTGACTGTCATCCCACCCTAATATTTTTGGCTAAATTTTTTTAGAGCAAATAAAAAATAGATTTTACCCACCCTAATTTTTTTTTCAGTGTAATAGGAAACAACTATTTTTTTGTTCGGCCTAATGATGATATAAAAAAGGCAAGTGGCACAAGGCACTGTTTAATTTTTTTCTCCTTTTTACCATCCTTTAATTTATATGCAATATATATTTTTTGACGATGGGGAGAATATTTCTAAAAGAAAATATGTTCCGAAAACCGAACTGAAGAGCTTCTCGGCCGTTAGTAGTGATCGAGTTTGCCTAAAAAGTACAGTGCGACGAGCAAATTAGAATATAACTGTCACTCCAGAAATCAGCTGAGATTCTGATCCTCCGTTTGCGTAGTTTCTGGGAATAAAAAATGATTCTTTTCTTAAATTATACAAATGTTCTGTATGTAATTTAACTAATTCTTTTAATAATTTTGCTATAATACGTAAAAAACGTCAATTATCTGACCAACCACTTTTCTCCTATCTCCCATAATTCCTTGCGCGCTCAATTCCGATAAGGCTTATTGGTACCATTTTTTATAACAGTCGTCTGGGGCCACTCCAGTTCAGTGACCCCGTATGCTTACTTTACTGTGCAATAAGACTGCAGGTGATATATTGCAGATGAAACTAACAAATTGTGTTCAAAAATCACCATTGATTACATACCTATAAAAGAATGTAGAATACAACCGCCACTTTTCAAAACAGTTGACACATACCACAGATTTTCCGTCAAAAGATGATAGAGGACACACTTAAGGAGAGAAAAGTGCATTCAAGTGAGTATTGGAAACAATGTTTTTGGGAGATTTTGTGCAACGAATGTATGCACATTCAGTGACATGTTAGCCATTTTGTCGTCTGCTAAAAACACATGCTTAATTAGATATTGTGCACGTACAAGTGGCGGTTGGGTTCGACCTTCTTTCCCTGTGGTTTGTAATGACCTTCATTGTGAGTCTGTACGTAATTGGTCTGTGGTGACACTGAGTTTTGAGCTTGAGATTACTTGGGAATGACAATGTGACTTGTTTGTATGCAACGTATTGGACATTTAGTGGATGGGAGCGACCTTCATGTAGGGCTTTTAACACAAAAAAAACATCCTGTAAAGTTTCAGCTTATTACGTTTGATTATTTGTTACTGCAATCCTGTACCTACAAAAACCGTTTTGAACACGTGCCCTCCCATTTGACGGTAAAACAAAATCGCTCTTTCTAGGTTTGGTGTGTTCAAAATGCTAGATGGTCGCCGTACGGTGTTCAAAAACGACCCCGCTACCACCAAGGGTTTACTTGCCAAAAACAATTGCTTATATGCAAAAAAACTATCGACCTTCCGCTTGTCAACAAATAAGGACCGTTTTCGTAGTTTTGTGGTTCAACAAAAGCTTGAATTGGAAATCAAATTTCTACAATAGTTGCCGTGAGAAAAAGCTTAGTTACATCATGGTTACATAAGGCATTTAAACCCTCACGCATGTCAGGCACTCGAAGTTGATATAATTATTGCAAAATAGCGTCGGTTTTGGGCATATGTAAGTGATCCACAGTGAAAATGTTGCTATTATTTTATCTATAATAAGTTAAAACATGAACCTTGTTATCCTGTGTGCATTTAAAAGTCATATAAAAATATTTTAAACACCGACATTCTAAAACCAAAAAAATCGAAGAAGGCCTATAAGCCAGGATTTGGAAATGGGGTGTCCAAATGTGTTATTCTTTGAAAAACAGGGTGCCTAAATGTTTAACTTTTGCATGTGTATTACAAATAACACAGGATGTCTATTTAGCCAACAGGGCGTCCAAAAGACACCTCAAGGTATTGCTGGCTAATACTATGAAAACAATATTGCACAATGTTTGATAAAAAAGGCACATTTAATTTTTTAAGTCAATTAAAATATAGGTTTTCCCGGCCAATTTCGGAAAAAAATAATTCAATTTGATACCCGGCTCATTCAATTTCGTTTGAAAATAAATGCTCAGCTACATCAGCATTCAACAGTTAAAAAGAGTCATTCAATTTCAACACCTGAGCATTCACTCGACAAATAAGATCATTCAATTTCAACACTTGAGCATTCATTCGACAAATAACATCATTCAATTTCAAATGGTCGCTAAGTTCATTCAATTTCGTCAAAGCCAGCAGTAACAGGCTGGTGCGCTTCGATGACTCTGAATTTGATTGCACCTATTGCGAAAATGTGGTAGATATTCAACATAAGAATGGTGATCTTGTAGTTTTGAATGCCTATAAACGAAATAGAATGAAAAAGAAAGAAATCATGTGTGCACGAAAACGAAATTGAATGCAATAATATCGAAAGAGAAACCCTAGTTGGATTGAATTATCAAAATCGCGTGAATTTGATAGCGTGTTGATGAAATTGAATGATTTTTTTAAAATTGGCCGGGAAAACCTATAATAAGACCACCACCATCAAACTATGAATGTTATTCTTTGAAAAACAGGGTGCCTAAATGTTTAACTTACAATACTTTTGTATGTGAGCCTACGGTGTATTACAAATGAAACAGGGTGTCCATTTAGCAAACAGGGCGTCCAAAAGACACCCAGAGGTATTTGCTGGCTAATACTATGAAAACAATATTGCACAATGTTTGATAAAATGAGTACACATAAAGGAAAGACAATTATAGCATATTGCAATCCTACATATAAACTCCTCAACAAAAGTTCGGAAACTCAAGTTTGACTGACGATTTCTCTCTTGTTACCAATTCATTTTCCTTGCATTTGGTATCATTGGAAAGCCCTGTTATTTCTCTTTACAATGATGTGCCATTTGTTATGATTACGCAATTGGGGGATGTGCAGCACAGCTGAATATGGGGGTGGGTGTAAAGTGAAATGTTGCAAAATGCATTGCTATTGTCCCGGACGCCATCCTCCAAGATGACAACGCTCGCCCCCACAGAGCCAGGATCATCACAGGATATCTGCAGGATGAGGGAATCACAAGAATGGAATGGCCTGCCAGCAGCCCGGACCTTAACCCAATTGAGCATCTGTGGGATCAGCTCTGCCGTGCTGTACGCCCAAGAGTCACTGATGCAACAACGTTGGCGGATCTGCAACAGATCCTGATTGATGAATGGGACACCATCCCACAGCAACGTGTGACCCGGCTCGTGACCAGTATGAGGAGGAGGTGCCAGGCTGTTGTGGCTGCATTCGGATCGTCCACCTGCTACTGAGGCTCTTGACTTAACATTGTTTGTTCAATGAAGGAAGCTGTTCAATGATTAAACCAGAAAAAAAGACTTTCCTTACGTCTTGTTTTTTCTTTTGTTAGTGATAGAGAGTTTCATTGTAGTGTGAGAGAGATTTGTTGTTATTGATGGAGAATTACTGGGTGTTTGAGTGCAGAAAATGACAAATTCTTTTACTCTGTTTGAAACTCAACCACATTAACAACAGAATTGCTATCCCGGAGGCAATTTATTGTGACAGGCCATGTGGATTTCTGAACTTTTCCCGCACATTTATGGCCTACAAACATTAAACATTGGTTAGTAAGCAGACAATCATTCAAGACACATCCATCTTCCAAACAACTCCTAACAGCAAGAGTCAATACACTTTTGACAATAGCAATGCATTTGCAGCATTTCACTTTACACCCACCCCCATATTCAGCTGTGTTGCACATCCCCCAATTGCGTAATCATAACAAATGGCACATCATTGTAAAGAGGAATAACAGGGCTTTCCAATGATACCAAATGCAAGGAAAATGAGTTGGTAACAAGAGAAATCGTCAGTCAAACTTGAGTTCCGAACTTTTTTTGAGGAGTTTATATAATTATAAACCACAACTAATTATATAGAGACTGTTACATATTTTCACCAAAATAAAATGATTTTTTGAAAAAGTACAGGTATTCAAAGTGTCAATCTAAATCAGAATCTCAACTGCAAAGGCACATTTAATTTTTTAAGTCAATTAAAATAATAAGACCACCACCATCAAACTATGAATGTTATTCTTTGAAAAACAGGGTGCCTAAATGTTTAACTTACAATACTTTTGTATGTAGGCCTACGGTGTATTACAAATGAAACAGGGTGTCCATTTAGCAAACAGACATCTAAAAGACACCCAGAGGTATTTGCTGGCTAATATAGGTTTTCCCGGACGATTTCAGGAAATATGCACATTAATTTGTAAAAGATGCATTCATTTTCGTGCCAAATCGAATGAACATTCACAATCCCGATTTCTATTTAGCAAGTGATAATTCTATTTCCAAAAAGGTGCTTTCCAACGATAAAAATCAGCGTACGATTTCGCGAATGTGCACTTAATTTAGTATATTGATAATTCATTTACGCGCGAATTCGAATGCACATCCGCAACATGTTTTCCTTTTAATTTATAAGTAATCTATTTCGCTAAATGAGCAGCCGATTTCCCGCGTAAATGAATGTTTGCTCAAGCATTGCAATTCATTTATGTGTTAACAGAAGTGGGAACTAAACCAGGTGCTCTAGTCTTTTGAATCATACCAAGTATTGTATAATAAGCTATAAAAGCTTGTGCTGAAGAAAATCGTTCTGTCTTTGCTCATGATTTGCCACGCTCGCATCATATAGCCAAATTTTGCACTTCACACTTCACACATATCAAGCCTCCTAAAATCCCATTATGGCTGTCAGAGGGAGATACAGACAAATACCGGACATTGACCGAAATCGCCTCATCGATGCCTTTGAGGCTGATGACGCTGACTATCTGGAGGTGGCAGATACGCTAGGCATCAACCACTCAACGGCCAGATCAATCGTTGGTTTGTATCTACGAGATGGACGTCGTAACAAGCTGCCCAAAGGAGGACCAATAAATCGGAAGATTGACGACGACATGAGAGATGCCCTTCAACGATATCTAGATGATAACCCCCTGATGACTTTGGGTCAACTCAATGCTCAACTGCGAGCTGATCTCCCTAATAAGCCCTTCGTGACAACTAGCACCGTCGCTAGAACTCTAGATGGTATGCTTATGACTCTTAAACTAGCGGAAGATGTTCCAGAGCAGAGGAATGAGCAACGCATATTAGATGCACGAGTTGTCTTTGCAAACTGGTTCCTGCAGCACGGTGTCATTGCACATACCGTGTCCTTTGAATCACGATTCATACTTTGAGACCCTCAAATACCAAAATAATGCTGTTAACTATATATATAATTAAAAGGCTTATCACAAAGTTATATGCATATCACACTTACACAAATATATACATTAATAAGGGTACAAGATTATTTTGATTGATAAAATTACATTGTTACTTATATATATATAATTGAACATGTTGTGCCTATATTTTCTCAGAAAATATTTGTTTTAAGAACAAAGACATTAGGAATCAATTAGGCTTAAAATAAATAAATTAATCAATGAATGAAAACTGCCATTATGACTTGTATAGGCATATATATTTTATTTAAATTCAATTCAGTATTTGCACATTTGAATTATAACAAATGAAAAAGAATATTTAATTCGGGCCGTATCATAATGACAAGTAGATTTGCTCCGAAATAGATTGCACATTCTTAATAATCGGCCACGCATACGTCAAACCGAGAGCCTAATCACGAATTTGTAATCGTTTAAATTAAACGTTATGTACATTCATTTTTTAGAATGATAATAAATCGATTCGAATGCTAGTTTTGCGAAATTGAAACTCGGATACACGTCGTTTCCAAAATCAGCGCGAAATTGAATTAACGTTTTACAATTTCAAAGGTATATTTTGCGAAATCGTTCGGGAAAACCTATACTATGAAAACAATATTGCACAATGTTTGATAAAATGAGTACACAGAAAGGAAAGAAAATTATAGCAAATTGCAATCCTACATATATATAATTATACACCACAACTAATTATACAGAGACTTTTACATATTTTCACCAAAAAAATATATTTTTTGAAAAAGTACAGGTTATATAAAATTGAAATTGTCAATCTAAATCAGAATCTCAACTGCAAAGGCACATTGAATTTTTTATGTCAATTAAAATAATAAGACCACCACCATCAAACTACCACCCTACACTTTTGCTAAACCTTGTAGAAAGAAAGTATAAATTGCTTTCAAAGTTATCACAACAAAATTGACTGAAACATACAGTTCTTAGTGCAAACTATTATTGACCATAGCTATATTAATTCTCGGATCCCGCTTTCTACCGTCCCCCAATCGTCAATAATTAGAGCGCACTTACAATCGATTCTCCCGCCATGGCTATGCCACTCACGTATGTTCCTAACACTACGTACGCGTCACTCCGTTCCACAAGTCATGATTGCGCAATCCATTACACCACTAACGTTCGCCGTAGCAGACGACGCTCGGCAAAATTTTGCAATGAGCAAGGACCACTATCAAACATCATTTACACACGTTTGACATGCAGGAAATAGTTAAAATTCTGTCTATATAGGCCTATAGAATATTTATTATATTTAAAATATTGACACTTAGGCATCAGTGGAAAATTACAAAACAAAAACAACGAACAAAGTTTTCTATTCCCACAAATAATCACTATTTTGACTATTTCTTTAGTTTACCTAAATAAAACAGGCATATGGTCGTATCATCAGCGCAAAATTAATAGCATTTCAGTGTTTTTAGGCGAATAAAGATTGTACACTGTTAAAACGAATGCATTTTACACGATATCAATTTATAGACATGTAATAATGCAGTTGCTTTTCTGCACAGTGATTGGCATACTAGAAAGTCAAAAAGGTGTTGTCAAAAATATGAAATAAAATAATTATTAAATCTTTAAAAAAAATTGTGCTAAATCAATGGCAGGAAATGAAAGCACAAGCATATGCGGTGTACATGTCATGTATTCCCGCTGGGTTGCACACAGACACACCGTGGCGGAGCTTGAGTACGATAAGTACGGCGAGAGATCGTCTGCCGACGCGGTCGATAGTGCATGGTGTACTTAAGCAAATAAAAACTTACCATACTCCACATGGACAATCTTTGTTTAGTCTATTTTATCAATTTATAGACATGTAATAGTGCATTTGCTTTTCTGCACAGTGATTGGCATACTAGAAAGTCAAAAACTAAATTAGACAAAGACAAAAGAAACAAAGAAGGACTAAACAACCAGATGAGCAAACAAACAACCAGATGACCAGAGAAACAGAGAAACAAACAATTTTAGGCGTGTTCGCACAGGAAAACTGACCAGGTAACTTTTCCCGAGACGACCATTTTTCATTTTACCATCGTCTCGGTAAAACCTTTCCAAATAAAAGTCCAGTGCGAACACGGCTTAAAATGACCAGAACATAACATTTCAACAAAAATCGTCATTACATTGCATGGAAGTGAAAGCACAAAGGAAACTAATGAATACTCGTCCTTATGCCTACCATCAAAATGAAAACCCTATATACACACTACAACTAATATACAGAAACGTTTACATATTTTCACCAAAATAACATTATTTTTCGAAAAAGTATAGATTATATTCGAAGTGTTAATCTAAATCACATTCTCATCTGCAAAGGCACATTTATTTTATTGCTATATACAAGGAAAGAAAATTATAGCAAATTGCAATCCTACATATATATAATTATACAACTACACAACTAATTATATAGAGACTTTTACATATTTTCACCAAAATAAAATAATTTTTTGAAAAAGTACAGGTTATATTCAAAGTGTCAATCTAAATCAGATTCTCAACTGCAAAGGCACATTTAACTTTTAAGTCAATTAAAATAATAAGACCACCACCATCAAACTACCACCCTACACTTTTGCTAAACCTTGTACTAGAAAGAAAGTATAAATTGCTTTCAAAGAGCGCACAATCGGTCTCCCGCCATGGCTATGCCACTCACGTATGTTCCTAGCAGTTAACGTAATGAATACTCGTCCTTATGCCTACCATCAAAATGACAACCCTATGTACATATACACCACAACTAATATACAGAAACGTTTACATATTTTCACCAAAATAACATTATTTTTCGAAAAGTATAGATTATATTCGAAGTGTTAATCTAAATCACATTCTCATCTGCAAAGGCACATTTATTTTATTGCTATGTATGTATGTATATATATATATATATATATATATATATATATATATATATATATATATATATATATATATATATATATATATATATATATATATATATATATATATATATATATATATATATATATATATATATATACAGTTGCTTTAATATATATATTATATATATATATATATACAGTTGCTTTAATATATATATTAAAGTCGATTATACACGTTTGACATACAGGAAATACTTTAAATTTTGTCTATATTGTATATTTATTATATTTAAATATGTTTGACTCAAACAGCTGAAAAACAATTTGCAAGAAAAAATCGCCACTTAAAAGTGGAAAATCACAAAACAAAAACAACGAAAACAGTGTTCTGTTACCATAAATAATCACTATTTTGAACTATTTCTTTGGTTAACCTAAATAAAACAGGCATACTGTCCTATAAATCAGCACAAAGTGAATAGCATTTCGGTGTTTTCAGGCGAACAGAGATTGTACCGTTTTAAAACGAATGCATTTTACACGATAGTCTACCGTATTTTCATCAATTTATAGACTTGTAATCAATATACAGTTGCTCTTTCTGCAGAGTGACTGGCATACTGAAAAGTCAAAACGGCGTTGTCAAAAATAAAATTAATTTTCAAATCTAATTAATACATTATACATAATTACCCACTCTTATAAATTAAATGTGCTAAGTCAATGGCAGGATGAAAGCACAAGCATATCACATGTACGGTGTACATGTCATGTATTCCCGCTGGGTTGCACACAGACACACCGTGGCGGAGCTTGAGTTCGACAAGTACGGCGAGAGATCGTCTGCCGACGCGGTCGATAGTGCATGGCGTACTTAAGCAAATAAAAACTTACCATACTCCACATGGACAATCTTTGTCCATCTGAAAGGTAATGGACTGGTATGACTTTGTTTGAATCTTTATTTTTTCTTCAAATGATGTGATGAGCGTCGGCATAACTAAAGAACATTGGTAAAAATGCCTTAGAATAATGGCCTTTTCCCAACATTTTGGATACATTTGAAAACAATTTCACTGAACTACAATTAAACGTATACAACATTTATTAATGGCTATGTGTTTTTCTTCAAAACTGCCAAAAGGATGATGTTGTTCGATGAAAATTTACAGTACCGTACTGTAGACACGGACACAACCCGGCAGTACGTAACCAGTGCGCAATCACAGCAAAGCGGCAGAACTATTAAATCGAAGTGCCCTATTAATTAGATGTATTTTTGCAAATGAAATTTAGAAACATTTTTACTTCTTCCCTTATCACGTTGTTTATGGGATGAATGCGGTAACCACTTCTATGGCTTACAGTCATATCCCAAACATCAATAATAGTAACATATGGGACACCGGTAAATATTGCTCTCATAGTCTGGTCAAGTTCATAGGCATACCAATCACTGTAGTCTACAGGCGTAAAGCCTCTAGTATTTGCCGATTTGAAGAATACAGGACTAACTCCTTCACCTCGCTGCTCCAACCGGGAAATAGCTGCCTTGATATTCTCTAACCGTGACCGATAGTAAGTCAAATTAGTCGGTGTGAAATGGGCCCATATGGTAAATGCTACAACCGTATCTTTTCCTCCCGGTAGAGCATCTACCTCATTGACTGTGAATTTAATGTCGCCTACGTTGGTCCATGAATTTCTTATTGGATATTCATGATGGCGGTAGAACAATGTGATATTATTGACGGTATCTCTTGCTCGTCTTGGGCCTGCTTTGGCTGCGCCAGTTGAATTGACTTTCGCTTCCTTTATGTTGTTACCAAGATGTGTCACCAAATACTCAAACCACTGCCGTATCGTAGAATCACCGTAAAGTATAGACTTTTATTTTTCAGACATTTCAAGGTTTCTGATAGATCAAGTTGTCTAGCACTACATACTTTGGAGTTCCATATATCTTTGTAGTAGAAACCAGCAGCGTGATTGGGTAGCTTTGGCGGGAGGCCCAGATTGCAGGGTGGCAGATTAAGGCAAGCAGAATTGACCGCTGAAAGCACAAACAAAATATTCAACATTAATTGTATTCAACTGAATTATTTCGAAGTATTGTAACCAATAGCGGCGGAAGCGGAGGGGTGGGGTGGCAAGGAGGAACTCATTTGAGAAACACCATTTTGCCATGACAGGGCCGAGTTAGAAGAGGTTATTAATTTTCGCTTCCTTCCTTCGTCTATCATCAAAACATGACCCAGAATTGATATCCCTTATGATACAATTAAGTACCTTTTGAAGTAAAAATTGGAGAACTTGCTCATGATTTTTGATGAATCAGTTACGTTGATTTTTTTTTTCAGTTTCAGTTTACATTTATTTCCATACTGTCACAAAGAAAGTGATATAATAAACAGAGTAGTCTAAATTTTTAGGATTAAACAATCAAAGAATAGAAAACAGTATGGGGGCCGATTTGATAAGCCAAGGCTTGTAGAAAATCGGCCTATGGACAGACAAAGACAAGACAAACGGACAAACAGAGGACGTATATAAATTATGAGCAAAATATTTTACAATAACAACAAAAACGCTTAATTAACTATAATGAGATGAAAATAATGTTTTTGGAGAGGGACAAATGATGCTGTACCTGGCAAAGCAGCTAATGGAAAGAAAGCTATGTTACATACTGGGAGATAATGACTCTTTTGAAGGAGGCTTTAAAACGGTCCACTGACGGTTGACTTTTTATTTCTTCGTCAATGGCATTCCATAAGCGAGGACCATAGAAACGAAGGGTGTTCATGGAATAGGTAGTAAGGAACCAGGAGATTATGAAAAGATCTGGTTGAGTAGGAATGCAAGTCTTGGACAGAAGAAAAATGACAAGAGAAGGTACTAGGAAGAAGATTTCTGGAATACTTGTACATAAATATCCCAGTGTGATGTTTGTTTATGTCAGAAAGTGTAAGGGTGTTGAGCTGTGCAAAAAGTGGTGCAGTATGTGCACGAGGATGTGAAGAAGTACAAACGCGGATAGCCCGTTTTTTAGTGACAATGAGGGAGTGTAGTTTGTTATTGCTTGACCGAGCCCAAGCAATATTACAGTAGTTTAAGTAGGGCAGAATAAGAGTATTATAGAGTAAGACCATAGAAAAGGGCGGGAGAAAAGGACGCAGTTTAGACATAACACCGGTATTACTGTAGTGAAATCATACGCCTCGACAGCCTAATCGTGGAGGTACAGTCCTCAAATTAATGTGGACGAACGCCTTACAAATACTCGAGAAGACAATCAACTTGTAAGTTTAAGTTCTGCTCAATTTAATGATCCAAAAATGAAGAATCACAATGCTCCGTATGATTGAAGAAACACCCTCGGATATAACAAACAACAAAATAAATCCAAAGCAAAACCAAAACAAGACCCCCATTGCCTAGAATGAAACACAGAATCTACACAATATGTAAGTATTAAGTGAATGCATACAGACAACATTGATCCATAACACATGGCCAAACGTATACACACATGTATATCGATAGCACACAACAACACGATAAAACTCATGAGGGAGTGGCAACTTTCAAACTAAACAGAAAACCCACAATTTCTCTAACAAAGAGTACACACAAAATACAGAAATACTCACTGGGGGTTTCCACGAGAATAAATTACTAGATGGCTATATTAACCCATCATGGCAATGCCAGACTCACGACAAAAATTAGAAATAATGCAGAGTAAAATACTCATCGATGTGCCTCTCATAAAACCATAACGGCGAGAGATCGAACGACCTTTTCGTAACACCAAAGTTGTCTGCCTACATATTCCCGCGCAAATGAAACTCAATCAAACTTATACAGACAATATTAGATCTATCTGTAAACTGAAAAGTTACTTAAATTACTTTACATCAATTAATCATTCTAACTTTTTTCCCGTAAACGGACAAGTTACTACTTTCCCAACAAAAACAAAGGACTATTTTTAATCAAGGGTATGAGATATCAAACGCAAACCGTTCCTCACAGGGGTCAGGTCAACTTCTGCCCAGATAGATACAGGAATGAGCAATAGACTCGTTTACCAATCCCACATTACGAAGTGATTTTTACGAGAAGTGAGAGAGGAAATGTGATCAGACCAGGAAAGTTTGTGATCGATAATGACACCAAGAAACTTTGTGGAGTAAACCCTGGTGATAGGAATGTTGTCTATAAGAACAGATGGAAGGTCAAGATTGATGGAGAGATTATACTTGGAGAAGAGAATAAAAGCTGGTTTTGGAATGGTTTAAAGACAGTTTATTTGCCTTTAACCGCATAGAGACTCGAGCAAGTTCAGAATTCAGAGTGTGGGTCAGAGTAGCAGAGTTATCAGTAAACAAATAATGAAAAATATAGAGTAAATAACAATAAAGTAAGTCTACCTTGAGAAACCACTCTTACTGTCTTGACAGTGCCATCATTTCTTAATGCTTCAGGCCGCCTTAAAAACAGAAATAATATTCATGAGTTTAGCCATATTATGTCGTATTCCCTGAATAAAGAGAATGTATACCTGTACATACCGGTACTCATTATAGTAACCTGCCTAAGTTTGTCTGAACCTCGCTTTCAAATGCCGTTGAATTTTAAGGAAATTAATGGAAATAGCTACATCCATTTATTTATTCCTTATGTCAGGAATGAACTTTCGAACTATCAGATTTAATGTTGGAATCAGTGTCCTATATGGTATCAGATGAGCTCAGTGACTGAAAATAATACGGTATCTTGTAACGAGCGCGCTATTCCATAGCTGCCAAGCACACAATATTTGCCGAGCATAGAAAAGTTCGTCCCTAATTTGCCATAGTGACCAATCCGACCATTTTCAATTTTAAGTTTTCCCGCCCATTAGTACATTCAGGAAGAGACCTACCATTGTATCTAATCCACATGCATGGATTCCGTATAGTTTTGGAGATAGAGCATGCATACAAATGACGAATGCTCTAACTGGCTATTTTGGTAATATGGCAAAGTGACCAATACCGCATTGGTCATTATGCCAACAATTCGGGATTGGTCACTGTGGCAAATTAGGGACGAAGTTGTGCAAGTAAAATCGGTTACCAGCCAAATTGTCACATAATGTAATATTATTTCTGGCAGGTTCTCATCAGATAAACTTGCTAAGCAATATTTTTCTGCTCAGTAGCTCTATGAACTTGGGCCCTGGGCACGATAAGATCATATCACCGTGGCTGCTGTATTATATAATGAGCCACTGGCTGCATAATAAAGATTTATTTTTACATAATAAAGATTTTATACAACAGCCACGATAATATGATCTTATATGGCGCCCTGTTTTCTATAGGCCGGCGCGCGCTCGTAGGGTATTATTTTCACTGAGACACTGAGTCCATTTAAAACAAATTCCATGTCCTGTCGAAAGTCTGCTCTGATCGTGACGATATTGTACCTTTAAGCAATACGAGAATGCTGATTCAAACTTACTTGCTAATCCAACCTCGTTCATCTGCTGTTATCACTCTTCCTATATACTGGTTGGCTCGTCCAATACTGCCAACATGCTGAGTGAAGTTAGAACAAGCCAGTGTCTTTGGTTTTAGGCAGTACCAAGTCGTACCGGCTTTTAAGTCTGAAAAGTCACAGACTTCTGATGTTGAAGCGAATGAAAGTCCTTTAGTTGCGTTATCAACGTATATCACTTTGTTGATATGACACGGTGTTATCTCAGTAAGTCGCTTGTCCGTAAATTTGCCATCATATGCAAACCGATCAGGAGCTCTTTCTCTGATGCTTCGTAGAACATTCACATGTTCAGAGCTATACACGAATCTTACCAGTGGCTGGATCTCCCCCGCCCAATGAAGGGTAAAACGAGCTGTGTAAGTTCCATTACCATGGTCAATCAACTCATCTGCTGGTGCACTTGCTTGTAATGAAACAGTTTGGATAAAAGGCCACATGTGATCACCTCCCTTGGTTTTCCTCTGTTTATTGCGATCCTTTAGCTCAATACGTATCTCCAATGTATCACAGATATTGTAACTTGCCTTAGGGTTTTGTATGTAAAAAAACAAAGTTTTGGTATAAACTGGAGCAGTTGTAGGTCGCTTTGTAGATGAGCCTGCAGGTCCGAGTCTATGAATGGGAACATGGCTAGGTGGAGGCGCCTTCCACTGGGAATAAATAAATCATTTCAAATCTACGTTTAATTTACTTATCACCATATAAAACACACGGGAAACTGACTAGGTAGGCAGGCAGGCCTACATCAATAAATTATTGGGGTGAACAAAGACTAGAATTGATTAGAGCTGAACTTGAACCTGGGATCTCCTAGCTTTGGCTGTTGTCGTAGTGCGCACTGTACTTACCACGGTATTTCCATCCGGCCCGTACCGATTGCTAGCCCGTCAAATTCAGAACACACACGGTGCGCCGTCCCCAGCCCCAGACACGTACACTGTACAGCGAGATCAGTAACTAAGTCGTGGATACCGTTGTGCATTGCGACCTCGTACGCGTTGTAATTCAAACAACAGTCTTGATCCTGCTGTAACCGAAAGCTTATGTGTTTCTTTATTTTCCCAGTGGAATTCCAATGGAAAGTCGTATGCAAGATGTGGGCGGTTCATTTTACATGATGGCCAATCAAAGGCCCCTATATAGCTTTGACCCCACACACACAGCACAATACAATGCATTCAAACACACGTCAGTAGTATGTGTGGCGTAAATCTTGCCACGTTTGGGGAGGAGCAGTCTGCAGTTCGTCTGCAGTGATTTTGTGCAGTTTGTAACGGCAAGAACCACATTGCACCACAGTGCATTGGAGCAATGTGGAGGAGATTTGCACTTTGTGGAGGAGATTGCACTTTGTGGTGTGGAGCACCATAATTTTTTTTTTTCCAATTTTTTTCTTCTTCCATTTTTTATTATTTTTTTTAATTTTAATTTTTTATTTTGTATGACGTCATTTCGGCCAAGTAAAAAAAAAATTGTGTTACCACTGCACCACCACAAACTGCAAACTCCTCCACATTGCTCCAATGCACTGTGGTGCAATGTGGTTCTTGCCGTTACAAACTGCACAAAATCACTGCAGACAAACTGCAGACTGCTCCTCCCCAAACGTGGCAAGATTTACGCCACACATGATTGAAAAAAAAATCAAATTTTGTTTTTCTTAAATTTTTTAATTTTTTTAAATTATTAATTTTTTTTTATGACGTCATCAGACATACAACGATACTGTACACAAAATACTGCACACAACTGCACACAAAATACTGCACACTACTCCCTCCACACAAACTGCACACAAAATTAAAGGTGGAGGTGTGCAGTTTGTGTGGTGGAGGGAGTAGTGCGCAAGCGCAGCATGCATATTGATGATTTCGTAAGTTGAGATGAATTTAAAGGTGGAGGTGTGCAGTTTGTGTGGTGGAGGGTAAGTGCGCAAGCGCAGCATGCATATTGATGATTTCGGGCAAGTTGAGACATAATGACACAAAAAATATAAACACAAAAGAACACATTCAACTCTTTTTATATTTTTTATTCACTTTTTAAATTCACGTAACAATGAATGGATTACCGATACAAATCACTATATAAAAGAAAACTCAAAAATTATTATAACTCAAAGTATTAATAATTCCCAAGAAAAATGCACATTAAACAAGAATCCCTATATAAAAACAATGTAAATCAAATATCTATTGGACTTAGCTTGTCAATTTGTACACGTTATATGGTGATTTTGGGGAGAGGAAATGATGAGGGATGTATAGGACTAGGGAAATCAATAGATAGTCAAGTGAATTATAAGGAATATAACAGAATTAAAAGAAAGTCAACTCACACTGAATTTTACAGGGATTAAGAGTCTACACTCCTTGCAATAAATGTAACACGATAGATTTACACATCTCACTCGTTCATACCGAGCACATGGGACGAAGTGTTTTGGATTATATGTCCGCTTCAATGAACTGCTCAGGAACTTGGAATTTCGTTGCGTGTACTGTCAACGAAACCGTAAATGAAGTCGGATATTATTATTAGGGCTCATAATACAGTTGTCTAACTTACATGAAACAACGGCCCGCTTTAGAATGTCAGGCCTGTAGTTCACAATACACTGTCTGTTAAAGATGAATAGAAAGTCACCCAGAAGTTTAGAACCCATGCAGAGGCACTCATTTTCTTCGAAATTAAGTTGTCACTGCCCTTGATGTAACGTAATAGTGTAAAATAACCATAAAGGATTGACTAACAGAGGTGGTTATTTTATAGATTTTTTTATTCCTACCAAAAAACACTATTATAGATGTTTTTTTTAAATTACAGTAGTCTTTCTGAAACATCTGGTCTTTCATTATCACTCTTCCTCGTTCTCTTCATCCTCATTTAGTTGAAGTAGTAGTCCGTCAAATTTGGTATGGTGTTTAGGCATTACTCTGTTCAGAGCTTTGTTTACTTCCATGCCTTTATTTACTTTTTCTTCGAGATCTTCCGCAATATCCTGATGAGTCCCATTATCTTTCAGATGTAGGTAACTTGACAAAATCCTTGTATTTGTTGAAAAGATTCGCTTGACTGCCCAAAAGGGTTTTCCTATTGGCTTTTTCCTTGGTTTGATCTTCACTCATACCCCGTTGACGTATTTTTCATATTTTTCACACCACATCTCTTCAGTAGCCACTTTAGCCTCTTCCAACCAGTCTCGAAAAGTGGCATTGTCTTCCAGTTCAGAACTAGACTCATCCTCTTCCGATAATTCGTCATATTCCACCTCCGTATCGGATTCTGAATCATCTTCCTCGAAATCTTCGTCTTCATCCTGCGTAGATTCAGTTTCACAAGTTTCTATTTCCGAATCTTCAAATCTACGCTTTTTAACATCGGGTTCAGAATTATCGATGTCAGAATTGTCAGATTGGATAGCTTTAATTTCAGAATCATCGTCAACTTCATCCATTTTAGATTTCTCTTCATTATGTACATGTTCTGCATGCCTCCGTAGGTTATATCTCCGTCCAAAGCTTTTGCCGCACTGGTGACAAGCATGGGGTTTGACAGCAGAAATAATATTCATGTTGAATCTCTGATGCTTAATCTCCGATTGACAAGAAACGGAAGAAATAGTTTATATATAGGCCTATAACTACTCATTTCGCTGCTCATTTGCAAGCAAAATGAGCAAATGAGCAGCGAAATGAGAAAATGAGCAGCAAAATGAGCAAATGAGCAGCGAAATGAGCATCAGAGATTAAGCATCAGAGATTCAACATGAATGTTATTTGTGACCGCATAAATAGACACTGAGACTCCCCTTTGGCATCGTCGATTGACATGAACAACTGTAATAGTCTTTTATTTCAGATATGGATGGGTTGTTAACGGGGTGCTTTCTACGGCGTGCATTGTGAGGTGTTAAGCCGGCATCCAAAATAAGATTCGTTAAGTAAGACTGACACCATGTGAAAATCTCTATTGAGTAGTAATTAGTTCTGAAAAGAATCGGAGGTTACAACTTACACTCCCCAACTTACACTTTATCATCAATAAGGCAAGCTATATACCGATACAAGAAAACATAAAAGAAAGGAGAGTCTCAGTGTCTATTCATGCGGTCACAAATAACATTCATGTTGAATCTCTGATGCTTAATCTCCGATTGACAAGAAACGGAAGAAATAGTTTATATATAGGCCTATAACTACTCATTTCGCTGCTCATTTCGCTGCTCATTTGCTCATTTCGCTGCTCATTTGCTCATTTGCTCATTTCGCTGCTCATTTGCTCATTTCGCTGCTCATTTGCTCATTTGCTCATTTCGCTGCTTATTTGCTCATTTGCTCATTTCGCTGCTCATTTGCTCATTTGCTCATTTCGCTGCTCATTTGCTCATTTGCTCATTTCGCTGCTGCTCATTTGCTCATTTTGCTTGCAAATGAGCAGCGAAAATCAGTAGTTATAAACCTATATATAAACTATTTCTTCCGTTTCTTGTCAATCGGAGATTAAGCATCAGAGATTCAACATGAATGTTATTTCTGCTGTCAAACCCCATGCTTGTCACCAGTGCGGCAAAAGCTTTGGACGGAGATATAACCTACGGAGGCATGCAGAACATGTACATAATGAAGAGAAATCTAAAATGGATGAAGTTGACGATGATTCTGAAATTAAAGCTATCCAATCTGACAATTCTGACATCGATAATTCTGAACCCGATGTTAAAAAGCGTAGATTTGAAGATTCGGAAATAGAAACTTGTGAAACTGAATCTACGCAGGATGAAGACGAAGATTTCGAGGAAGATGATTCAGAATCCGATACGGAGGTGGAATATGACGAATTATCGGAAGAGGATGAGTCTAGTTCTGAACTGGAAGACAATGCCACTTTTCGAGACTGGTTGGAAGAGGCTAAAGTGGCTACTGAAGAGATGTGGTGTGAAAAATATGAAAAATACGTCAACGGGGGTATGAGTGAAGATCAAACCAAGGAAAAAGCCAATAGGAAAACCCTTTGGGCAGTCAAGCGAATCTTTTTCAACAAATACAAGGATTTTTTGTCAAGTTACCTACATCTGAAAGATAATGGGACTCATCAGGATATTGCGGAAGATCTCGAAGAAAAAGTAAATAAAGGCATGGAAGTAAACAAAGCTCTGAACAGAGTAATGCCTAAACACCATACCAAATTTGACGGACTACTACTTCAACTAAATGAGGATGAAGAGAACGAGGAAGAGTGATAATGAAAGACCAGATGTTTCAGAAAGACTACTGTAATTTAAAAAAAACATCTATAATAGTGTTTTTTGGTAGGAATAAAAAAATCTATAAAATAACCACCTCTGTTAGTCAATCCTTTATGGTTATTTTACACTATTACGTTACATCAAGGGCAGTGACAACTTAATTTCGAAGAAAATGAGTGCCTCTGCATGGGTTCTAAACTTCTGGGTGACTTTCTATTCATCTTTAAATAGACAGTGTATTGTGAACTACAGGCCTGACATTCTAAAGCGGGCCGTTGTTTCATGTAAGTTAGACAACTGTATTATGAGCCCTAATAATAATATCCGACTTCATTTACGGTTTCGTTGACAGTACACGCAACGAAATTCCAAGTTCCTGAGCAGTTCATTGAAGCGGAAATATAATCCAAAACACTTCGTCCCATGTGCTCGGTATGAACGAGTGAGATGTGTAAATCTATCGTGTTACATTTATTGCAAGGAGTGTAGACTCTTAATCCCTGTAAAATTCAGTGTGAGTTGACTTTCTTTTAATTCTGTTATATTCCTTATAATTCACTTGACTATCTATTGATTTCCCTAGTCCTATACATCCCTCATCATTTCCTCTCCCCAAAATCACCATATAACGTGTACAAAATTGACAAGCTAAGTCAATAGATATTTGATTTACATTGTTTTTATATAGGGATTCTTGTTTAATGTGCATTTTTCTTGGGAATTATTAATACTTTGAGTTATAATAATTTTTGAGTTTTCTTTTATATAGTGATTTGTATCGGTAATCCATTCATTGTTACGTGAATTAAAAAAAAAGTGAATAAAAAAATAATAAAAAGAATTGAATGTGTTCTTTTGTGTTTATATTTTTGTGTCATTATGTCTCAACTTGCCCGAAATCATCAATATGCATGCTGCGCTTTTTCTCCCTCCACCACACAAACTGCACACCTCCACCTTTAAATTCATCTCAACTTACCCGAAATCATCAATATGCATGCTGCGCTTGCGCACTACTCCCTCCACCACACAAACTGCACACCTCCACCTTTAATTTTGTGTGCAGTTTGTGTGGAGTAGTGTGCAGTATTTTGTGTGCAGTATTTTGTGTACAGTATCGTTGTATGTCTGATGACGTCATAAAAAAAAATTGAAAAAATTTTAGAAAAAAAAATTTCAATTTTTTTTTCAAGCTAAGTCCAATAGATATTTGATTTACATTGTTTTTATATAGGGATTCTTGTTTAATGTGCATTTTTCTTGAGAATTATTAATACTTTGAGTTATTAAAATTTTTGAGTTTTCTTTTATATAGTGATTTGTATCGGTAATCCATTCATTGTTACGTGAATTTAAAAAAAAAGTGAATAAAAAAATAATAAAAAGAGTTGAATGTGTTCTTTTGTGTTTATATTTTTGTGTCATTATGTCTCAACTTGCCCGAAATTATCAATATGCATGCTGCGCTTGCGCACTACTCCCTCCACCACACAAACTGCACACCTCCACGCGCGCGCGCCAGGCACACTAGTGCGCAGTTGTGTGTAGTATTTTGTGTGCAGTTTGTGTGGAGGGAGTAGTGCGCAGTTGTGTGCAGTATTTTGTGTGCAGTATTTTGTGTGCAAGCATTTTGTGTGCAGTATTTTGTGTGCAAGCATTTTGTGTGCAGTATTTTGTGTGCAGTTTGTGTGGAGGGAGTAGTGCGCAGTTGTGTGCAGTTTTTTTGCAGTTTGTGTGCAGTATTTTGTGTGCAGTTGTGTGCTGTATTTTGTGTGCAGTTTGTGTGGAGGGAGTAGTGCGCAGTTGTGTGCAGTATTTTGTGTACAGTTGTGTGCAGTATTTTGTGTGCAGTTGTGTGCAGTTGTGTGCAGTGGTAAAATTGTGGTTGAAAAAAAAAAAAAAAAATGATTTTTTTTTTTTTTTCAATCATGTGTGGAGCAAATGTGTATTTATTGTTGATATTGCTTGTTTGTTATTTATTAATTGATCTTCATCAAATCAAATTAATTTATTTGTCATATTTGAGATTAATTTCCTTTTTGGTTTTTGTTTTAATGGCAAAGCCTGAAATGATTAATTAATTAATCCATCGTGTATTATTTTGTATTTTCTGTTTCATTCTACATGTGCTTGAATTGATTTGTTGTTTTTCTCTTCCTGTGTATATGTATATGTATATGTATGTGTATGTATGTGTATGTATGTATATGTATATATATGTATATGTATATATATGTATATGTATATATATGTATATATATATGTATATGTATATGTATGTATATATGTATGTGTATGTGTATGTATGTATTTATACAATATTAATTTATGTACTTCACCTTTAAGTTTTTTAATTTGTACATATTCTTTAGCACCTGTATTTTGTTTACGTATTGCTGTATTTGTACTTGTGCTTTTGAAATAAAAGGAGTTTAACTCCATTTGGAAGAGAAAAATAAATAAAAATAAAAATAAATAATAATAATAATAATAATAATAATAATAATAATAATAATAATAATAATAATAATAATAATAATAATAATAATAATAATAATAATAATAATAATAATAATAATAATAATAATAATAATAATAATAATAATAATAATAATAATAATAATAATAATAATAATAATAATAATAATAATAATAATAATAATAATAATAATAATAATAATAATAACGCTAATTGCTGCAATAGGGCGACAGTGTAGAAAATGCTACAATAGGGCGACAGTTATCTATCTTGAAAAACACCTGTTTTTTCAACATGTTTTTATGAAGTTAATGATTTTTTTTAACGGCAAATTCGATATTTTATTAATTTTATGGAATACATAATTTATTTAGAAAATAACCTTTTTCGGTGTCGCCCTATTATTTTTTATTACTTGTGCTACAATAGGGCGACACATTATCTGTCACCCTATTATAGCATTTTTCATAATGTACGTAAAAATACCACAATAGGGTGACAGTTATCCATACATCTATATTCTTGTATAGGATGTACTTTATCATGTACATGTAGATGCACTCATGATTCGTAGGAAATCAACCTCCGAGAGTGTTTTATCCGTGTGCTAAGTTATATCAGCAACAAAGGGAATTGGTGCTGGAGTGAGGTTTGCGTCAGCGGCAGAATACAAGTGAAAACTACCCTAAAAATTGAGCTTATCCTATGAATGTTGTACCTTAATGATTATGTTTTAAATGTTTAACTGATAAACAATATAGCAAATTTATTTTGTCATGTAAATCACAAATATAAGGCGACATTTATGATTTATGTAAATCACAACAATAATGCGACAGTTATTATTTGTTATGTAAATCACAACAGTAAGGCGACAGTTATTATTCAATAGACATTTGATTTACATTGTTTTATATAGAGATTCTTGTTTAATGTGCATTTTTCTTGGGAATTATTAATACTTTGAGTTATAATAATTTTGAGTTTTCTTTTATATAGTGATTTGTATCGGTAATCCATTCATTGTTACGTGAATTAAAAAAAAGTGAATAAAAAAATAATAAAAAGAATTGAATGTGTTCTTTTGTGTTTATATTTTTGTGTCATTATGTCTCAACTTGCCCGAAATCATCAATATGCATGCTGCGCTTGCGCACTACTCCCTCCACCACACAAACTGCACACCTCCACCTTTAAATTCATCTCAACTTACCCGAAATCATCAATATGCATGCTGCGCTTGCGCACTACTCCCTCCACCACACAAACTGCACACCTCCACCTTTAATTTTGTGTGCAGTTTGTGTGGAGGGAGTAGTGTGCAGTATTTTGTGTGCAGTATTTTGTGTACAGTATCGTTGTATGTCTGATGACGTCATAAAAAAAAAATTAAAAAATAAAAAAAAATTAAAAAATTGAAGAAAATTTTTTTTTGAAATTTTGTTTTCAATAAAAAAAATTTTGAAGCTAAGTCCAATAGATATTTGATTTACATTGTTTTTATATAGGGATTCTTGTTTAATGTGCATTTTTCTTGGGAATTATTAATACTTTGAGTTATAATAATTTTTGAGTTTTCTTTTATATAGTGATTTGTATCGGTAATCCATTCATTGTTACGTGAATTTTAAAAAAAAGTGAATAAAAAAATAATAAAAAGAGTTGAATGTGTTCTTTTGTGTTTATATTTTTGTGTCATTATGTCTCAACTTGCCCGAAATTATCAATATGCATGCTGCGCTTGCGCACTACTCCCTCCACCACACAAACTGCACACCTCCACGCGCGCGCGCCAGGCACACTAGTGCGCAGTTGTGTGTAGTATTTTGTGTGCAGTTTGTGTGGAGGGAGTAGTGCGCAGTTGTGTGCAGTATTTTGTGTGCAGTATTTTGTGTGCAAGCATTTTGTGTGCAGTATTTTGTGTGCAAGCATTTTGTGTGCAGTATTTTGTGTGCAGTTTGTGTGGAGGGAGTAGTGCGCAGTTGTGTGCAGTTTTTTTGCAGTTTGTGTGCAGTATTTTGTGTGCAGTTGTGTGCTGTATTTTGTGTGCAGTTTGTGTGGAGGGAGTAGTGCGCAGTTGTGTGCAGTATTTTGTGTACAGTTGTGTGCAGTATTTTGTGTGCAGTTGTGTGCAGTTGTGTGCAGTGGTAAAATTGTGGTTGAAAAAAAAAAAAAAATGATTTTTTTTTTTTTTTCAATCATGTGTGGAGCAAATGTGTATTTATTGTTGATATTGCTTGTTTGTTATTTATTAATTGATCTTCATCAAATCAAATTAATTTATTTGTCATATTTGAGATTAATTTCCTTTTTGGTTTTTGTTTTAATGGCAAAGCCTGAAATGATTAATTAATTAATCCATCGTGTATTATTTTGTATTTTCTGTTTCATTCTACATGTGCTTGAATTGATTTGTTGTTTTTCTCTTCCTGTGTATATGTATATGTATATGTATGTGTATGTATGTGTATGTATGTATATATATGTATATGTATATATATGTATATGTATATATGTGTATATATATATGTATATATATATGTATGTATATATGTATGTGTATGTGTATGTATGTATTTATACAATATTAATTTATGTACTTCACCTTTAAGTTTTTTAATTTGTACATATTCTTTAGCACCTGTATTTTGTTTACGTATTGCTGTATTTGTACTTGTGCTTTTGAAATAAAGGAGTTTAACTCCATTTGGAAGAAAAATAAATAAAAATAAAAATAAATAATAATAATAATAATAATAATAATAATAATAATAATAATAATAATAATAATAATAATAATAATAATAATAATAATAATAATAATAATAATAATAATAATAATAATAATAATAATAATAATAATAATAATAATAATAATAATAATAATAATAATAATAATAATAATAATAATAATAATAATAATAATAATAATAATAATAATAATAATAATAATAATAACGCTAATTGCTGCAATAGGGCGACAGTGTAGAAAATGCTACAATAGGGCGACAGTTATCTATCTTGAAAAACACCTGTTTTTCAACATGTTTTTATGAAGTTAATGATTTTTTTTAACGGCAAATTCGATATTTTTATTAATTTTATGGAATACATAATTTATTTAGAAAATAACCTTTTTCGGTGTCGCCCTATTATTTTTTATTACTTGTGCTACAATAGGGCGACACATTATCTGTCACCCTATTATAGCATTTTTCATAATGTACGTAAAAATACCACAATAGGGTGACAGTTATCCGTACATCTATATTCTTGTATAGGATGTACTTTATCATGTACATGTAGATGCACTCATGATTCGTAGGAAATCAACCTCCCGAGAGTGTTTTATCCGTGTGCTAAGTTATATCAGCAACAAAGGGGAATTGGTGCTGGAGTGAGGTTTGCGTCAGCGGCAGAATACAAGTGAAAACTACCTAAAAATTGAGCTTATCCTGGATGAATGTTGTACCTTAATGATTATGTTTTAAATGTTTAACTGATAAACAATATAGCAAATTTATTTTTGTCATGTAAATCACAGAATATAAGGCGACATTTATGATTTATGTAAATCACAACAATAATGCGACAGTTATTATTTGTTATGTAAATCAACAACAGTAAGGCGACAGTTATTATTCCAATAGACATTTGATTTACATTGTTTTATATATAGGATTCTTGTTTAATGTGCATTTTCTTGGGAATTATTAATACTTTGAGTTATAATAATTTTGAGTTTTCTTTATATAGTGATTTGTATCGGTAATCCATTCATTGTTACGTGAATTAAAAAAAGTGAATAAAAAATAATAAAAAGAATTGAATGTGTTCTTTTGTGTTTATATTTTTGTGTCATTATGTCTCAACTTGCCGAAATCATCAATATGCATGCTGCGCTTGCACTTTTCTCCCTCCACCACACAAACTGCACACCTCCACCTTTAAATTCATCTCAACTTGCGAAATCATCAATATGCATGCTTGCGCACTTTTCTCCCTCCACCACAAACTGCACCTCCACCTTTAATTTTGTGTGCAGTTTGTGTGAAAGGAGTGTGCAGTATTTTTAATGCAGTATTTTGTGTACAGTATCGTTGTATGTCTGATGACGTCATAAAAAAAAAATTAAAAAATAAAAAAAATTTAAAAAATTGAAGAAAATTTTTTTTGAAATTTTGTTTTCAATAAAAAAAAATTTTGAAGCTAAGTCCAATAGATATTTGATTTAAATTGTTTTTATATAGGATTCTTGTTTAATGTGCATTTTTCTTGGGAATTATTAATACTTTGAGTTATAATAATTTTTGAGTTTTCTTTTATATAGTGATTTGTATCGGTAATCCATTCATTGTTACGTGAATTTTAAAAAAAAGTGAATAAAAAAATAATAAAATGAGTTGAATGTGTTCTTTGTGTTTATATTTTTGTGTCGTATGTCTCAACTTGCCCGAAATTATCAATATGCATGCTGCGCGCACTTTTCTCCCTCCACCACACAAACTGCACACCTCCACGCGCGCGCGCCAGGCACACTAGTGCGCAGTTGTGTGTAGTATTTTGTGTGCAGTTTGTGTGGAGGGAGTAGTGCGCAGTTGTGTGCAGGCTTTTGTGTGCAGTATTTTGTGTGCATTTTGTGTGCAGTATTTTGTGTGCAAGCATTTTGTGTGCAGTATTTTGTGTGCAGTTTGTGTGGAGGAGTAGTGCGCAGTTGTGTGCAGTTTTGCAGTTTGTGTGCAGTATTTTGTGTGCAGTTGTGTGCTGTATTTTGTGTGCAGTTGTGTGGAGGGGAGTAGTGCGCAGTTGTGTGCAGTATTTTGTGTACAGTTGTGTGCAGTATTTTGTGTGCAGTTGTGTGCAGTTGTGTGCAGTGGTAAAATTGTGATTGAAAAAAAAAAAACATTTGAATTTTTTTTTTTTCAATCATGTGTGGAGCAAATGTGTATTTATTGTTGATATTGCTTGTTTGTTATTTATTAATTGATCTTCATCAAATCAAATTAATTTATTTGTCATATTTGAGATTAAATTCCTTTTTGGTTTTTGTTTTAATGGCAAAGCCTGAAATGATTAATTAATTAATCCATCGTGTATTATTTTGTATTTTCTGTTTCATTCTACATGTGCTTGAATTGATTTGTTGTTTTTCTCTTCCTGTGTATATGTATATGTATATGTATGTGTATGTATGTGTATGTATGTATATGTATATATATGTATATGTATATATATGTATATATATATGTATATGTATGTATATATGTATGTGTATGTGTATGTATGTATTTATACAATATTAATTTATGTACTTCACCTTTAAGTTTTTTAATTTGTACATATTCTTTAGCACCTGTATTTTGTTTACGTATTGCTGTATTTGTACTTGTGCTTTTGAAATAAAAGGAGTTTAACTCCATTTGGAAGAGAAAAAAAAAAAATAATAATAATAATAATAATAAAAATAATAATAATAATAATAATAATAATAATAATAATAATAATAATAATAATAATAATAATAATAATAATAATAATAATAATAATAATAATAATAATAATAATAATAATAATAATAATAATAATAATAATTAAAAAAATGTCAACTAAATCTAAACCGTAGGCTATCAGTTCTTCGAAAAAAAAACTAGCACTGAACTGTTCCGATTTTTCGGTTGTTCTGTTTTGGAAGAGTAATGATCGATGTACAAACCATCGGTGAACAATAAAGATTCCGTGCTGTTTTTTAAAAAAAATCAGAAATTTCAGGGTAATTAACATCTGTTGAGTCTTGAAATTCCCTTGTAACCCTTGTTGAGGATCTTCTAGAATTGTAGTCTGAGCTGAAGCAGTATTATTTGATCATTATCATTCTTTTATTATACATTGCATTTGAAATGAAGTTTGAATTTGGTGTACAGCTGTATGGCCTATTATGTGATTAAGTTCAAATCATTGAAATGGATCAACAACCACTTGGTAACGACAATCATATTGTTAACCACATCATATCTTTACAGGGTACTCTTTAATATGAAAAAATACAATAATACAGTTTCTTGACGTCATCATCATTGACGTCATCACTGCCCTGAACAAAACCCGGAACACCTATTTGTTTGTTGTTGTGTTGTTGTGTTGTTTGTTGTTTGTTGTTCAGATTTAAATTATCAGAAATGTGTTGTTTTGTATTCTAACACGAAAGCATACAGAAATCATTTAAATGTGTTTCTAACATTTTATATACCAAAAAGTAAGTTTTAGATGAACTGTTATCATAATTTATTTTTCTTTTTTCTAATGTTTGTATACAATGCTTCATCCATTCCGTAAAGAAAATCGATATTGACATTTATTGTAGAAGCCGTCTGTTTATGTATGTCTGTCGATTGGGTCTAGAACAAGGGCCAGTCCAACGACCATTAATCGAACAGATTAATACCCGATTAAGACGGATCTATTTGAATATATGAGACATGGCTATTCAACTGCTGTCGCATTATAATGAAATGTTTGACATCTGGATCTCTTTGTGTTATCTTTTCTTATCCATCCTCCTGTATACAAAATTCGACTTTAAGCGCACTGAGCCGATCAATAGTGCATTCATTTCCATCATGCATCACTTCACTGCGCGAGCATGACGTACTTCCTTTGTACAATTACAAGATGTTGTAATAATAATTAATATCATCAGCATTGGTTGTTGTTTTTTTAGCGGCGCGGTTGCATTTCTCGCTCTTGAAAATAAAAATAGCTGCTCTTGAAAATATAAATAACTGCTCTGGAAAATATAAACAGCCGCTCTGGAAAATATAAATAGCTGCTCTTGAAAATAAAAATAGCGGTAAAACCGAAAGTTACTAAAAATAGACTGCGCGTCCTATGGCCTTTGTGAAACGGGGCCATTCCGCTATCAGGCCTGTAATCGTTGTACATAAAATAAGGCAAGGCCCGCGACCAAAACTTTGTTTCGTAAAGATCCCGAAAATAACAATAGCTGCACTTGAAAATAAAAATAACTGCTCTTGAAAATAAAAATAACTGCTCTCGAAAATAAAACAGCGATGGCACTAATGGGCTTTCGTAGATTAATGACATGATGGTTGTGTTGATTCTTGATAGTACAATTGTGACATATTGTGCAACATGGATCTGACTCAATATCAAATAGTATAGGCCTACCCAGACTGAGGTAATGACCCCCCTTTCAAAAACATCTTGCGCAACAATGCGCAGTTACTTGAGCAAAAACAAAGACATGTGCCATAACCAAAAAGGTATGAACTTTCAGAAAATCGTTCTTTTGTATAGGTTTTCTTATTTTTACTGCTTTTTATGAACTGTTGGGTAAAAAATAGGTGCTGATTTGGACACTAATTTAAACCAACTGTAAAAATGACAAAATCCACGAAATCGGACCGAATTTTGTATCTACTCCCGGGTTAGCTAATTTACTCGGGTTTCCGGATCAGTCAGCAGACCTGAACGGGAAATGTCCATCACTATCAATTCTGAAAAATTATATAAAGAAGTATTTCTTGATGGAAAAATTGTTGTTTCACATGAAAAGAGTAGGTTTTAAATTTTATCAAAAATGGAATTCATTTTTGATTTTAGGCCAAGACTCAACAAAACACTAATCACGGAAATAACTGCATGTTTGAATTTTCACCATGACCCCTTTTGACCATCTTCCCCATAAAATACCTGGGCATCGATGGTGGAAATTACAACTAATTCACTGGAAATTGTTCTGCTTTCTAAACTATATCTCATAATTATCACGTCTGTATTGTAAACATCATCACTATCTCATAATTATCATGTCTGTATTGTAAACATCATCACAATATCATTATGCCTTGGCTATAGGAACTATCAAAAATAATGTGATGGCTAACAGCAGTGTTGTAACCAAGTCATTTTTCTCGTCAAAGTCTAGAGTCACAAGTCAAATGTTCGTCAAGTCAAGTCAAGTCTCAAGTCAAATTTCTCCGTCAAGTCAAATCAAGTCAAAA
>CM055819.1:6418735-6482118 GCA_029582265.1 Zoroaster sp. YZ-2022
GAGAACATTTGACTTGTGACTTGACTTGACTTGAGAAAAAATGACTTGGTTACAACACTGCTGTTAGCCATCACATTATTTTTGATAGTTCCTATAGCCAAGGCATAATGATATTGTGATGATGTTTACAATACAGACATGATAATTATGAGATAGTGATGATGTTTACAATACAGACGTGATAATTATGAGATATAGTTTAGAAAGCAGAACAATTTCCAGTGAATTAGTTGTAATTTCCACCATCGATGCCCAGGTATTTTATGGGGAAGATGGTCAAAAGGGGTCATGGTGAAAATTCAAACATGTGCTATTTCCGTGATTAGTGTTTTGTTGAGTCTTGGCCTAAAATCAAAAATGAATTCCATTTTTGATAAAATTTAAAACCTACTCTTTTCATGTGAAACAACAATTTTTCCATCAAGAAATACTTCTTTATATAATTTTTCAGAATTGAGGTGATGGACATTTCCGTTCAGGTCTGCTGACTGATCCGGAAACCCGAGTGTACTTGAAGCTAACCGGGAGTAGATACAAAATTCGGTCCGATTTCGTGGATTTTGTCATTTTTACAGTTGGTTTAAATTAGTGTCCAAATCAGCACCTATTTTTTACCCAACAGTTCATAAAAAGCAGTAAAAATAAGAAAACCTATACAAAAGAACGATTGAAAGTTCATACTCTTTTTTGGTTATGGCACATGTCTTTGTTTTTGCTCAAGTAACTGCGCATTGTTGCGCAAGATGTTTTTGAAAGGGGGGTCATTACCTCAGTCTGGGTAGGCCTATACTATTTGATATTGAGTCAGATCCATGTTGCACAATATGTCACAATTGTACTATCAAGAATCAACACAACCATCATGTCATTAATCTACGAAAGCCCATTAGTGCCATCGCTGTTTTATTTTCGAGAGTTAAGCGTTAGCTTTTATTTTCAAGAGCAGTTATTTTTATTTTCAAGTGCAGCTATTGTTATTTTCGGGATCTTTACGAAACAAAGTTTTGGTCGCGGGCCTTGCCTTATTTTATGTACAACGATTACAGGCCTGATAGCGGAATGGCCCCGTTTCATTAAAAGGCCATTCAGTGATTTCGCAGTCTATTTTTAGTAACTTTTCGGTTTTACCGCTATTTTATTTTCTAAGAGCAGCTATTTATATTTTCCAGAGCGGCTGTTTATATTTTCCAGAGCAAGTTATTTATATTTTCATAGAGCAGCTATTTTATTTTCAAGAGCGAGAAAATGCAAATCGCGCCGCTAAAAAACAACAAACCAATGCTGATGATATTAATTATTATTACAACATCTTTTGTGTAATTGTACAAAGGAAGTGGTCATGCTCGCGCAGCAGTGAAGTGATGCATGATGGAAATGAATGCACTGAATTGATCGTGGCTCAGTGCGCTTAAAGTCGAATTTTGTATACAGGAGGATGGATAAGAAAAGATAACACAAAGAGATCCAGATGTCAAACATTTCATTATAATGCGACAGCAGTTGAATAGCCATGTCTCATATATTCAAATAGATCCGTCTTAATCGGGTATTAATCTGTTCGATTGAATGGTTTCGTTGGACTGGCCCTTGTTCTAGACCCAATCAGACAGACATACATAAACAGACGGCTTCTACAATAAAATGTCAATATCGATTTTCTTTACGGTGAATGGATGAAGCATTGTATACAAACATTAGAAAAAAGAAAAATAAATTATGATAACAGTTCATCTAAAACTTACTTTTTGGTATAAAAATGTTGAAATACATTTAAATGATTTTCTGTATGCTATCGTGTTTAAGAATACAAAAACAACATTTTCTGATAATTTAAATCTGAACAACAAACAACAAACAACAAACAACAAACAAATAGGTGTTCGGGTTTTGTCAGGGCAGTGATGATGACGTCAATGTTTTTTAAAGAAACTTTGCATTATTATTATTTTTTTCATATTAAAGAGTACCCTGTAAAATATGATGTGGTTACCAACGATGATTTGTTTGAAGTCCATTTCAATGATTTGAACTTAATCACATTAGGCCATACACCAAATTCAAACTTCATTTCAAATGCACATGGTATAATAAAAAGAAATGATAATGATCAAATAATACTTGCGCTTCAGGACTACACCTAGAAGATCCTCAATATGTTGTTAAGGCGTAAATTTCAAGACCAACAGATGTTAACGTCACTCTGAAAATTTCTGACTTTTTTTAAAAAACTGGCCACGGAATCTTTATTGTTCACCGGATGGTTTTACATACATCGATCATTACTCTTCCAAAACAGAAACAACCAAAATCGGAACAGTTCAGTGCTAGTTTTTTTTTCGAAGAACTGATAGCCTACGGTTTAGATTTAGTTGACATTTTTTTAATTATTATTATTATTATTATTATTATTATTATTATTATTATTATTATTATTATTATTATTATTATTATTATTATTATTATTATTATTATTATTATTATTATTATTATTATTATTATTATTATTTTTTTTTTTTTATTATTATTTTTATTATTATTATTATTATTATTATTTTTTTTTCTCTTCCAAATGGAGTTAAACTCCTTTTATTTCAAAAGCACAAGTACAAATACAGCAATACGTAAACAAAATACAGGTGCTAAAGAATATGTACAAATTAAAAAACTTAAAGGTGAAGTACATAAATTAATATTGTATAAATACATACATACACATACACATACATATATACATACATATACATATATATATACATATATATACATATACATATATATACATATATATACATATACATACATACATACACATACATACACATACATATACATATACATATACACAGGAAGAGAAAAACAACAAATCAATTCAAGCACATGTAGAATGAAACAGAAAATACAAAATAATACACGATGGATTAATTAATTAATCATTTCAGGCTTTGCCATTAAAACAAAAACCAAAAAGGAATTTAATCTCAAATATGACAAATAAATTAATTTGATTTGATGAAGATCAATTAATAAATAACAAACAAGCAATATCAACAATAAATACACATTTGCTCCACACATGATTGAAAAAAAAAAAATTCAAATGTTTTTTTTTTTTCAATCACAATTTTACCACTGCACACAACTGCACACAACTGCACACAAAATACTGCACACAACTGTACACAAAATACTGCACACAACTGCGCACTACTCCCTCCACACAAACTGCACACAAAATACAGCACACAACTGCACACAAAATACTGCACACAAACTGCAAAAAAACTGCACACAACTGCGCACTACTCCCTCCACACAAACTGCACAAAAATACTGCACACAAACTGCTTGCACACAAAATACTGCAAACAAAATCCTTGCACACACAATACTGCACACAAAATACTGAACACAACTGCGCACTACTCCCTCCACACAAACTGCACACAAAATACTACACACAACTGCGCACTAGTGTGCCTGGCGCGCGCGTGGAGGTGTGCAGTTTGTGTGTGGAGAATGCGCAAGCGCAGCATGCATATTGATAATTTCGGGCAAGTTGAGACATAATGACACAAAATATAAACACAAAAGAACACATTCAACTCTTTTATTATTTTTTATTCACTTTTTTAAAATTCACGTAACAATGAATGGATTACCGATACAAATCACTATATAAAAGAAAACTCAAAAATTATTATAACTCAAAGTATTAATAATTCCCAAGAAAAATGCACATTAAACAAGAATCCCTATATAAAAACAATGTAAATCAAATATCTATTGGACTTAGCTTCAAAATTTTTTTTATTGAAAACAAAATTTCAAAAAAAAATTTTCTTCAATTTTTTAAATTTTTTTTATTTTTTAATTTTTTTTTTATGACGTCATCAGACATACAACGATACTGTACACAAAATACTGCACACAAAATACTGCACACTACTCCCTCCACACAAACTGCACACAAAATTAAAGGTGGAGGTGTGCAGTTTGTGTGGTGGAGGGAGTAGTGCGCAAGCGCAGCATGCATATTGATGATTTCGTAAGTTGAGATGAATTTAAAGGTGGAGGTGTGCAGTTTGTGTGGTGGAGGAGTAGTGTAAGCGCAGCATGCATATTGATGATTTCAGGCAAGTTGAGACATAATGACACAAAATATAAACACAAAAAGAACACATTCAATTCTTTTATTATTTTTTTATTCACTTTTTTTTTAATTCACGTAACAATGAATGGATTACCGATACAAATCACTATATAAAAGAAAACTCAAAAATTATTATAACTCAAAGTATTAATAATTCCCAAGAAAAATGCACATTAAACAAGAATCCCTATATAAAAACAATGTAAATCAAATGTCTATTGGAATAATAACTGTCGCCTTACTGTTGTGATTTACATAACAAATAATAACTGTCGCATTATTGTTGTGATTTACATAAATCATAAATGTCGCCTTATATTTGTGATTTACATGACAAAAATAAATTTGCTATATTGTTTATCAGTTAAACATTTAAAACATAATCATTAAGGTACAACATTCATAGGATAAGCTCAATTTTTTAGGGTAGTTTTCACTTGTATTCTGCCGCTGACGCAAACCTCACTCCAGCACCAATTCCCCTTTGTTGCTGATATAACTTAGCACACGGATAAAACACTCTCGGGAGGTTGATTTCCTACGAATCATGAGTGCATCTACATGTACATGATAAAGTACATCCTATACAAGAATATAGATGTACGGATAACTGTCACCCTATTGTGGTATTTTTACGTACATTATGAAAAATGCTATAATAGGGTGACAGATAATGTGTCGCCCTATTGTAGCACAAGTAATAAAAAATAATAGGGCGACACCGAAAAAGGTTATTTTCTAAATAAATTATGTATTCCATAAAATTAATAAAAATATCGAATTTGCCGTTAAAAAAAATCATTAACTTCATAAAAACATGTTGAAAAAACAGGTGTTTTTCAAGATAGATAACTGTCGCCCTATTGTAGCATTTTCTACACTGTCGCCCTATTGCAGCAATTAGCGTTATTATTATTATTATTATTATTATTATTATTATTATTATTATTATTATTATTATTATTATTATTATTATTATTATTATTATTATTATTATTATTATTATTATTATTATTATTATTATTATTATTATTATTATTATTATTATTATTATTATTATTATTATTATTATTATTATTATTATTATTATTATTATTATTATTATTATTATTATTATTATTATTTTTATTTTTATTTTTATTTTTCTCTTCCAAATGGAGTTAAACTCCTTTATTTCAAAAGCACAAGTACAAATACAATACGTAAACAAAATACAGGTGCTAAAGAATATGTACAAATTAAAACTTAAAGGTGAAGTACATAAATTAATATTGTATAAATACATACATACACATACACATACATATATTACATATATATATATATATATATATATATATACATATATATATATATACATATATACATATACATACATACACATACATACATACATATACATATACATATACACAGGAAGAAAACAACAAATCAATTTCAGCACATTAGAATAGGAGAAAATACAAAATAATACACGATGGTTAATTAATTAATCATTTCAAACTGCCATTAAAACAAAAACCAAAAAGAAATTAATCTCAATGCAATATAATAACATATTAATTTATTACATGAAATACACTTAATAAACAAAACAACAAATACAATTGCTCCACATGTAGAATGAAACAGAAAAACAACAACACTAATCATTTTTTTTTTTCCATAATTACCACTACACACAACTGCACACAACACGCACAAAATACACACACAACTGCACACAAAATACTGCACACAAACTGCAAAAAAACTGCTTTTCTCCCCCACACACACACACAAATACTGCACACAAAATGCTTGCACACAAAATACTGCACACAAAATGCTTGCACACAAAATACTGCACAAAATTGCACAACTACTCCCTCCACACAAACCTGCACACAAAATACTAAACAGCCATACACAACTGCGCACTAGTGTGCCTGGCGCGCGTGGTGTGCAGTTTGTGTGGTGGAGGAGGGCAAGCGCAGCATGCATATTGATAATTTCGGGCAAGTTGAGACATAATGACACAAAATATAAACACAAAGAACACATTCAACTTTTATTATTTTTTATTCACTTTTTTAAAATTCACGTAACAATGAATGGATTACCGATACAAATCACTATATAAAAGAAAACTCAAAAATTATTATAACTCAAAGTATTAATAATTCCCAAGAAAATGCACATTAAACAAGAATCCCTATAAAAAACAACAATGTAAATCAAATATCTATTGGACTTAGCTTCAAAAAATTTTTTAATTTTTTTTTTTTTTAATTTTTTTATGACGTCATCAGACATACAACGATACTGTACACAAAATACTGCACACAATGCACTACCCTCCACACAAACTGCACACAAAATTTAAAGGTGGAGGTGCAGTTTATGTGGAGGCAAGCGCAGCATGGCTATTCGCAAGTTGAGATGAATTTAAGGTGGAGGTGGTGGAGGGTAGTGCGCAAGCAGCATGCATATTGATGATTTCGGGCAAGTTGAGACATAATGACAAAAATATAAACACAAAAGAACACATTCAATTCTTTTTATTATTTTTTATTCACTTTTTTTAATTCACGTAACAATGAATGGATTACCGATACAAATCACTATATAAAAGAAAACTCAAAATTATTATAACTCAAAGTATTAATAATTCCCAAGAAAAATGCACACATTAAACAAGAATCCCTATATAAAAACAATGTAAATCAAATGTCTATTGGAATAATAACTGTCCTTTACTGTTGTGATTTACATAACAAATAATAACTGTCGCATTATTGTTGTGATTTACATAAATCATAAATGTCGCCTTATATTTGTGATTTACATGACAAAAATAAATTTGCTATATTGTTTATCAGTTAAACATTTAAAACATAATCATTAAGGTACAACATTCATAGGATAAGCTCAATTTTTTAGGGTAGTTTTCACTTGTATTCTGCCGCTGACGCAAACCTCACTCCAGCACCAATTCCCCTTTGTTGCTGATATAACTTAGCACACGGATAAAACACTCTCGGAGGTTGATTTCCTACGAATCATGAGTGCATCTACATGTACATGATAAAGTACATCCTATACAAGAATATAGATGTACGGATAACTTTATCACCCTATTGTGGTATTTTACTTACGTTATGAAAAATGCTATAATAGGGTGACAGATAATGTGTCGCCCTATTGTAGCACAAGTAATAAAAAATAATAGGGCGACACCGAAAAAGGTTATTTTCTAAATAAATTATGTATTCCATAAAATTAATAAAAATATCGAATTTGCCGTTAAAAAAAATCATTAACTTCATAAAAACATGTTGAAAAAACAGGTGTTTTTCAAGATAGATAACTGTCGCCCTATTGTAGCATTTTCTACACTGTCGCCCTATTGCAGCAATTAGCGTTATTATTATTATTATTATTATTATTATTATTATTATTATTATTATTATTATTATTATTATTATTATTATTATTATTATTATTATTATTATTATTATTATTATTATTATTATTATTATTATTATTATTATTATTATTATTATTATTATTATTATTATTATTATTATTATTATTATTATTATTATTATTATTATTATTATTATTATTATTATTATTATTATTATTATTATTATTTATTTTTATTTTTATTTATTTTTCTCTTCCAAATGGAGTTAAACTCCTTTTATTTCAAAAGCACAAGTACAAATACAGCAATACGTAAACAAAATACAGGTGCTAAAGAATATGTACAAATTAAAAAACTTAAAGGTGAAGTACATAAATTAATATTGTATAAATACATACATACACATACACATACATATATACATACATATACATATACATATATATATACATATATATACATATACATATATATACATATACATATATATACATACATACACATACATACACATACATATACATATACATATACACAGGAAGAGAAAAACAACAAATCAATTCAAGCACATGTAGAATGAAACAGAAAATACAAAATAATACACGATGGATTAATTAATTAATCATTTCAGGCTTTGCCATTAAAACAAAAACCAAAAAGGAAATTAATCTCAAATATGACAAATAAATTAATTTGATTTGATGAAGATCAATTAATAAATAACAAACAAGCAATATCAACAATAAATACACATTTGCTCCACACATGATTGAAAAAAAAAAAAAAATCAAATGTTTTTTTTTTTTCAACCACAATTTTACCACTGCACACAACTGCACACAACTGCACACAAAATACTGCACACAACTGTACACAAAATACTGCACACAACCGCACTACTCCTCCACACAAACTGCACAAAATACAGCACACAACTGCACAAAATACTGCACACAACTGCAAAAAACTGCACACAACTGCGCACTTTTCTCCTCCACACAAACTGCACACAAAATACTGCACACAAAATGCTTGCACACAAAATACTGCACACAAAATGCTTGCACACAAAATACTGCACACAAAATACACACAACTGCGCACTACTCCCTCCACACAACCTGCACATAAAAATACTACACACAACCGCGCACTAGTGTGTGCGCGCGCGTGGAGGTGTGCAGTTTGTGTGGTGGAGGGAGTAGTGCAACAGCATGCATATTGATAATTTCGGGCAAGTTGAGACATAATGACACAAAAATATAAACACAAAAGAACACATTCAACTCTTTTTATTATTTTTTTATTCACTTTTTTTTTAAATTCACGTAACAATGAATGGATTACCGATACAAATCACTATATAAAAGAAAACTCAAAAATTTTAATAACTCAAAGTATTAATAATTCTCAAGAAAAATGCACATTAAACAAGAATCCCTATATAAAAACAATGTAAATCAAATATCTATTGGACTTAGCTTGAAAAAAAAATTGAAATTTTTTTTTCTAAAATTTTTTCAATTTTTTTTTATGACGTCATCAGACATACAACGATACTGTACACAAAATACTGCACACAAAATACTGCACACTACTCCCTCCACACAAACTGCACACAAAATTAAAGGTGGAGGTGTGCAGTTTGTGTGGTGGAGGGAGTAGTGCGCAAGCGCAGCATGCATATTGATGATTTCGGGTAAGTTGAGATGAATTTAAAGGTGGAGGTGTGCAGTTTGTGTGGTGGAGAGTAGTGCGCAAGCGCAGCATGCATATTGATGATTTCGGGCAAGTTGAGACATAATGACACAAAAATATAAACACAAAGAACACATTCAACTCTTTTTATTATTTTTTTATTCACTTTTTTAATTCACGTAACAATGAATGGATTACCGATACAAATCACTATATAAAGAAAACTCAAAAATTATTATAACTCAAAGTATTAATAATTCCCAAGAAAAATGCACATTAAACAAGAATCCCTATATAAAACAATGTAAATCAAATATCTATTGGACTTAGCTTGTCAATTTTGTACACGTTATATGGTGATTTTGGGGAGAGGAAATGATGAGGGATGTATAGGACTAGGAAATCAATAGATAGTCAAGTGAATTATAAGGAATATAACAGAATTAAAGAAAGTCAACTCACACTGAATTTTACAGGGATTAAGAGTCTACACTCCTTGCAATAAATGTAACACGATAGATTTACACCATCTCACTCGTTCATACCGAGCACATGGGACGAAGTGTTTTGGATTATATTTCCGCTTCAATGAACTGCTCAGGAACTTGGAATTTCGTTGCGTGTACTGTCAACGAAACCGTAAATGAAGTCGGATATTATTATTAGGGCTCATAATACAGTTGTCTAACTTACATGAAACAACGGCCCGCTTTTAGAGATGTCAGGCCTGTGGTTCACAATACACTGTCTATTTAAAGATGAATAGAAAGTCACCCAGAAGTTTAGAACCCATGCAGAGGCACTCATTTTCTTCGAAATTAAGTTGTCACTGCCCTTGATGTAACGTAATAGTGTAAAATAACCATAAAGGATTGACTAACAGAGGTGGTTATTTTATAGATTTTTTTATTCCTACCAAAAAACACTATTATAGATGTTTTTTTTAAATTACAGTAGTCTTTCTGAAACATCTGGTCTTTCATTATCACTCTTCCTCGTTCTCTTCATCCTCATTTAGTTGAAGTAGTAGTCCGTCAAATTTGGTATGGTGTTTAGGCATTACTCTGTTCAGAGCTTTGTTTACTTCCATGCCTTTATTTACTTTTTTTCGAGATCTTCCGCAATATCCTGATGTGTCCCATTATCTTTCAGATGTAGGTAACTTGACAAAAAATCCTTGTATTTGTTGAAAAAGATTCGCTTGACTGCCCAAAGGGTTTTCCTATTGGCTTTTTCCTTGGTTTGATCTTCACTCATACCCCCGTTGACGTATTTTTCATTTTTCACACCACATCTCTTCAGTAGCCACTTTAGCCTCTTCCAACCAGTCTCGAAAGTGGCATTGTCTTCAGTTCAGAACTAGACTCATCCTCTTCCGATAATTCGTCATATTCCACCTCCGTATCGGATTCTGAATCATCTTCCTCGAAATCTTCGTCTTCATCCTGCGTAGATTCAGTTTCCGAATCTTCAAATCTACGCTTTTTAACATCGGGTTCAGAATTATCGATGTCAGAATTGTCAGATTGGATAGCTTTAATTTCAGAATCATCGTCAACTTCATCCATTTTAGATTTCTCTTCATTATGTACATGTTCTGCATGCCTCCGTAGGTTATATCTCCGTCCAAAGCTTTTGCCGCACTGGTGACAAGCATGGGGTTTGACAGCAGAAATAACATTCATGTTGAATCTCTGATGCTTAATCTCCGATTGACAAGAAACGGAAGAAATAGTTTATATATAGGCCTATAACTACTCATTTCGCTGCTCATTTGCAAGCAAAATGAGCAAATGAGCAGCGAAATGAGCAAATGAGCAAATGAGCAGCGAAATGAGCAAATGAGCAAATGAGCAGCGAAATGAGCAAATGAGCAAATAAGCAGCGAAATGAGCAAATGAGCAAATGAGCAGCGAAATGAGCAAATGAGCAGCGAAATGAGCAAATGAGCAAATGAGCAGCGAAATGAGCAAATGAGCAGCGAAATGAGCAGCGAAATGAGTAGTTATAGGCCTATATATAAACTATTTCTTCCGTTTCTTGTCAATCGGAGATTAAGCATCAGAAATCAACATGAATATTATGACACATGAATAGACACTGAGACTCTCCTTTCTTTATGTTTTCTTGTATCGGTATATAGCTTGCCTTATTGATGATAAAGTGTAAGTTGGGGAGTGTAAGTTGTAACCTCCGATTCTTTTCAGAACTAATTACTACTCAATAGAGATTTTCACATGGTGTCAGTCTTACTTAACGAATCTTATTTTGGATGCCGGCTTAACACCTCACAATGCACGCCGTAGAAAGCACCCCGTTAACAACCCATCCATATCTGAAATAAAAGACTATTACAGTTGTTCATGTCAATCGACGATGCCAAAGGGGAGTCTCAGTGTCTATTTATGCGGTCACAAATAACATTCATGTTGAATCTCTGATGCTTAATCTCTGATGCTCATTTCGCTGCTCATTTGCTCATTTTGCTGCTCATTTTCTCATTTCGCTGCTCATTTGCTCATTTTGCTTGCAAATGAGCAGCGAAATGAGTAGTTATAGGCCTATATATAAACTATTTCTTCCGTTTCTTGTCAATCGGAGATTAAGCATCAGAGATTCAACATGAATATTATTTCTGCTGTCAAACCCCATGCTTGTCACCAGTGCAGCAAAAGCTTTGGACGGAGATATAACCTACGGAGGCATGCAGAACATGTACATAATGAAGAGAAATCTAAAATGGATGAAGTTGACGATGATTCTGAAATTAAAGCTATCCAATCTGACAATTCTGACATCGATAATTCTGAACCCGATGTTAAAAAGCGTAGGTTGAAGATTCGGAAATAGAAACTTGTGAAACTGAATCTACGCAGGATGAAGACGAAGATTTCGAGGAAGATGATTCAGAATCCGATACGGAGGTGGAATATGACGAATTATCGGAGAGGATGAGTCTAGTTCTGAACTGGAAGACAATGCCACTTTCGAGACTGGTTGGAAGAGGCTAAAGTGGCTACTGAAGAGATGTGGTGTGAAAAATATGAAAAATACGTCAACGGGGTATGGTGAAGATCAAACCAAGGAAAAAGCCAATAGGAAAAACCCTTTGGGCAGTCAAGCGAATCTTTTTCAACAAATACAAGGATTTTTTGTCAAGTTACCTACATCTGAAAGATAATGGGACTCATCAGGATATTGCGGAAGATCTCGAAGAAAAAGTAAATAAAGGCATGGAAGTAAACAAAGCTCTGAACAGAGTAATGCTAAACACCATACCAAATTTGACGGACTACTACTTCAACTAAATGAGGATGAAGAGAACGAGGAAGAGTGATAATGAAAGACCAGATGTTTCAGAAAGACTACTGTAATTTAAAAAAAACATCTATAATAGTGTTTTTTGGTAGGAATAAAAAAATCTATAAAATAACCACCTCTGTTAGTCAATCCTTTATGGTTATTTTACACTATTACGTTACATCAAGGGCAGTGACAACTTAATTTCGAAGAAAATGAGTGCCTCTGCATGGGTTCTAAACTTCTGGGTGACTTTCTATTCATCTTTAAATAGACAGTGTATTGTGAACTACAGGCCTGACATTCTAAAGCGGGCCGTTGTTTCATGTAAGTTAGACAACTGTATTATGAGCCCTAATATCCGACTTCATTTACGGTTTCGTTGACAGTACACGCAACGAAATTCCAAGTTCCTGAGCAGTTCATTGAAGCGAAATATAATCCAAAACACTTCGTCCCATGTGCTCGGTATGAACGAGTGAGATGTAAATCTATCGTGTTACATTTATTGCAAGGAGTGTAGACTCTTAATCCTGTAAAATTCAGTGTGAGTTGACTTTCTTTTAATTCTGTTATATTCCTTATAATTCACTTGACTATCTATTGATTTCCTAGTCCTATACATCCCTCATCATTTCCTCTCCCAAAATCACCATATAACGTGTACAAAATTGACAAGCTAAGTCCAATAGATATTTGATTTACATTGTTTTTATATAGGGATTCTTGTTTAATGTGCATTTTTCTTGGGAATTATTAATACTTTGAGTTATAATAATTTTGAGTTTTCTTTTATATAGTGATTTGTATCGGTAATCCATTCATTGTTACGTGAATTAAAAAAAAAGTGAATAAAAAAATAATAAAAAGAGTTGAATGTGTTCTTTTGTGTTTATATTTTTGTGTCATTATGTCTCAACTTGCCCGAAATCATCAATATGCATGCTGCGCTTGCGCACTACTCCCTCCACCACACAAACTGCACACCTCCACCTTTAAATTCATCTCAACTTACCCGAAATCATCAATATGCATGCTGCGCTTGCGCACTACTCCCTCCACCACACAAACTGCACACCTCCACCTTTAATTTTGTGTGCAGTTTGTGTGGAGGGAGTAGTGTGCAGTATTTTGTGTGCAGTTGTGTGCAGTATTTTGTGTACAGTATCGTTGTATGTCTGATGACGTCATAAAAAAAAATTAAAAATTTAAAAAAATTAAAAAATTTAAGAAAAACAAAATTTGATTTTTTTTTCAATCATGTGTGGCGTAAATCTTGCCACGTTTGGGGAGGAGCAGTCTGCAGTTTGTCTGCAGTGATTTTGTGCAGTTTGTAACGGCAAGAACCACATTGCACCACAGTGCATTGGAGCAATGTGGAGGAGTTTGCAGTTTGTGGTGGTGCAGTGGTAACACAATTTTTTTTTTACTTGGCCGAAATGACGTCATACAAAATAAAAAATTAAAATTAAAAAAAATAATAAAAAATGGAAGAAGAAAAAAATTGGAAAAAAAAAAATTATGGTGCTCCACACCACAAAGTGCAATCTCCTCCACAAAGTGCAAATCTCCTCCACATTGCTCCAATGCACTGTGGTGCAATGTGGTTCTTGCCGTTACAAACTGCACAAAATCACTGCAGACGAACTGCAGACTGCTCCTCCCCAAACGTGGCAAGATTTACGCCACACATACTACTGACGTGTGTTTGAATGCATTGTATTGTGCTGTGTGTGTGGGGTCAAAGCTATATAGGGGCCTTTGATTGGCCATCATGTAAAATGAACCGCCCACATCTTGCATACGATTTTCCATTGGAATTCCAATGGGAAAATAAAGAAACACATAAGCTTTCGGTTACAGAAGGATCAAGGCTGTTCGAGTTCAAACGCATACGATGTCGCAATGCACAACCGTATCCACGACTTAGTTATTGATCTCGCTGTACAGTGTACGTGTCCGGGGCTGGGGACGGCACACCATGTGTGTGTGTTCTGAATTTCTCGGGCTAGCAATCGGTACGGGCCGGATGGAAATACCGTGGTAAGTACAGTGCGCACTACGACAACAGCCAAAGCTAGGAGATCCCAGGTTCAAGTTCAGCTCTAATCAATTCTAGTCTTTGTTCACCCCAATAATTTATTGATGTAGGCCTGCCTGCCTACCTAGTCAGTTTCCCGTGTGTTTTATATGGTGATAAGTAAATTAAACGTAGATTTGAAATGATTTATTTATTCCCAGTGGAAGGCGCCTCCACCTAGCCATGTTCCCATTCATAGACTCGGACCTGCAGGCTCATCTACAAAGCGACCTACAACTGCTCCAGTTTATACCAAAACTTTGTTTTTACATACAAAACCCTAAGGCAAGTTACAATATCTGTGATACATTGGAGATACGTATTGAGCTAAAGGATCGCAATAAACAGAGGAAAACCAAGGGAGGTGATCACATGTGGCCTTTTATCCAAACTGTTTCATTACAAGCAAGTGCACCAGCAGATGAGTTGATTGACCATGGTAATGGAACTTACACAGCTCGTTTTACCCTTCATTGGGCGGGGGAGATCCAGCCACTGGTAAGATTCGTGTATAGCTCTGAACATGTGAATGTTCTACGAAGCATCAGAGAAAGAGCTCCTGATCGGTTTGCATATGATGGCAAATTTACGGACAAGCGACTTACTGAGATAACACCGTGTCATATCAACAAAGTGATATACGTTGATAACGCAACTAAAGGACTTTCATTCGCTTCAACATCAGAAGTCTGTGACTTTTCAGACTTAAAAGCCGGTACGACTTGGTACTGCCTAAAACCAAAGACACTGGCTTGTTCTAACTTCACTCAGCATGTTGGCAGTATTGGACGAGCCAACCAGTATATAGGAAGAGTGATAACAGCAGATGAACGAGGTTGGATTAGCAAGTAAGTTTGAATCAGCATTCTCGTATTGCTTAAAGGTACAATATCGTCACGATCAGAGCAGACTTTCGACAGGACATGGAATTTGTTTTAAATGGACTCAGTGTCTCAGTGAAAATAATACCCTACGAGCGCGCGCCGGCCTATAGAAAACAGGGCGCCATATAAGATCATATTATCGTGGCTGTTGTATAAAATCTTTATTATGTAAAAATAAATCTTTATTATGCAGCCAGTGGCTCATTATATAATACAGCAGCCACGGTGATATGATCTTATCGTGCCCAGGGCCCAATTTCATAGAGCTACTGAGCAGAAAATATTGCTTAGCAAGTTTATCTGATGAGAACCTGCCAGAAATAATATTACATTATGTGACAATTTGGCTGGTAACCGATTTTTACTAAGCACAACTCGTCCCTAATTTGCCACAGTGACCAATCCCGAATTAAGTTGGCATAATGACCAATGCGGTATTGGTCACTTTGCCATATTACCAAAATAGCCAGTTAGAGCATTCGTCATTTGTATGCATGCTCTATCTCCAAAACTATAAGGAATACATGCATGTGGATTAGATACAATGGTAGGTCTCTTCCTGAATGTACTAATGGGCGGGAAAACTTAAAATTGAAAATGGTCGGATTGGTCACTATGGCAAATTAGGGACGAACTTTTCTATGCTCGGCAAATATTGTGTGCTTGGCAGCTATGGAATAGCGCGCTCGTTACAAGATACCGTATTATTTTCAGTCACTGAGCTCATCTGATACTATAGGACACTGATTCCAACATTAAATCTGATAGTTCGAAAGTTCATTCCTGACATAAGGAATAAATAAATGGATGTAGCTATTTCCATTAATTTCCTTAAAATTCAACGGCATTTGAAAGCGAGGTTCAGACAAACTTAGGCAGGTTACTATAATGAGTACCGGTATGTACAGGTATACATTCTCTTTATTCAGGGAATACGACATAATATGGCTAAACTCATGAATATTATTTCTGTTTTTAAGGCGGCCTGAAGCATTAAGAAATGATGGCACTGTCAAGACAGTAAGAGTGGTTTCTCAAGGTAGACTTACTTTATTGTTATTTACTCTATATTTTTCATTATTTGTTTACTGATAACTCTGCTACTCTGACCCACACTCTGAATTCTGAACTTGCTCGAGTCTCTATGCGGTTAAAGGCAAATAAACTGTCTTTAAACCATTCCAAAACCAGCTTTATTCTCTTCTCCAAGTATAATCTCTCCATCAATCTTGACCTTCCATCTGTTCTTATAGACAACATTCCTATCACCAGGGTTTACTCCACAAAGTTTCTTGGTGTCATTATTGATCACAAACTTTCCTGGTCTGATCACATTTCCTCTCTCACTTCTCGTAAAAATCACTTCTCGTAATGTGGGGATTGGTAAACGAGTCTATTGCTCATTCCCTGTATCTATCTGGGCAGAAGTTGACCTGACCCCTGTGAGGAACGGTTTGCGTTTGATATCTCATACCCTTGATTAAAAATAGTCCTTTGTTTTTGTTGGGAAAGTAGTAACTTGTCCGTTTACGGGAAAAAAGTTAGAATGATTAATTGATGTAAAGTAATTTAAGTAACTTTTCAGTTTACAGATAGATCTAATATTGTCTGTATAAGTTTGATTGAGTTTCATTTGCGCGGGAATATGTAGGCAGACAACTTTGGTGTTACGAAAAGGTCGTTCGATCTCTCGCCGTTATGGTTTTATGAGAGGCACATCGATGAGTATTTTACTCTGCATTATTTCTAATTTTTGTCGTGAGTCTGGCATTGCCATGATGGGTTAATATAGCCATCTAGTAATTTATTCTCGTGGAAACCCCCAGTGAGTATTTCTGTATTTTGTGTGTACTCTTTGTTAGAGAAATTGTGGGTTTTCTGTTTAGTTTGAAAGTTGCCACTCCCTCATGAGTTTTATCGTGTGTTGTTGTGTGCTATCGATATACATGTGTGTATACGTTTGGCCATGTGTTATGGATCAATGTTGTCTGTATGCATTCACTTAATACTTACATATTGTGTAGATTCTGTGTTTCATTCTAGGCAATGGGGGTCTTGTTTTGGTTTTGCTTTGGATTTATTTTGTTGTTTGTTATATCCGAGGGTGTTTCTTCAATCATACGGAGCATTGTGATTCTTCATTTTTGGATCATTAAATTGAGCAGAACTTAAACTTACAAGTTGATTGTCTTCTCGAGTATTTGTAAGGCGTTCGTCCACATTAATTTGAGGACTGTACCTCCACGATTAGGCTGTCGAGGCGTATGATTTCACTACAGTAATACCGGTGTTATGTCTAAACTGCGTCCTTTTCTCCCGCCCTTTTCTATGGTCTTACTCTATAATACTCTTATTCTGCCCTACTTAAACTACTGTAATATTGCTTGGGCTCGGTCAAGCAATAACAAACTACACTCCCTCATTGTCACTAAAAAACGGGCTATCCGCGTTTGTACTTCTTCACATCCTCGTGCACATACTGCACCACTTTTTGCACAGCTCAACACCCTTACACTTTCTGACATAAACAAACATCACACTGGGATATTTATGTACAAGTATTCCAGAAATCTTCTTCCTAGTACCTTCTCTTGTCATTTTTCTTCTGTCCAAGACTTGCATTCCTACTCAACCAGATCTTTTCATAATCTCCTGGTTCCTTACTACCTATTCCATGAACACCCTTCGTTTCTATGGTCCTCGCTTATGGAATGCCATTGACGAAGAAATAAAAAGTCAACCGTCAGTGGACCGTTTTAAAGCCTCCTTCAAAAGAGTCATTATCTCCCAGTATGTAACATAGCTTTCTTTCCATTAGCTGCTTTGCCAGGTACAGCATCATTTGTCCCTCTCCAAAAACATTATTTTCATCTCATTATAGTTAATTAAGCGTTTTTGTTGTTATTGTAAAATATTTTGCTCATAATTTATATACGTCCTCTGTTTGTCCGTTTGTCTTGTCTTTGTCTGTCCATAGGCCGATTTTCTACAAGCCTTGGCTTATCAAATCGGCCCCCATACTGTTTTCTATTCTTTGATTGTTTAATCCTAAAAATTTAGACTACTCTGTTTATTATATCACTTTCTTTGTGACAGTATGGAAATAAATGTAAACTGAAACTGAAAAAAAAAATCAACGTAACTGATTCATCAAAAATCATGAGCAAGTTCTCCAATTTTTACTTCAAAAGGTACTTAATTGTATCATAAGGGATATCAATTCTGGGTCATGTTTTGATGATAGACGAAGGAAGGAAGCGAAAATTAATAACCTCTTCTAACTCGGCCCTGTCATGGCAAAATGGTGTTTCTCAAATGAGTTCCTCCTTGCCACCCCACCCCTCCGCTTCCGCCGCTATTGGTTACAATACTTCGAAATAATTCAGTTGAATACAATTAATGTTGAATATTTTGTTTGTGCTTTCAGCGGTCAATTCTGCTTGCCTTAATCTGCCACCCTGCAATCTGGGCCTCCCGCCAAAGCTACCCAATCACGCTGCTGGTTTCTACTACAAAGATATATGGAACTCCAAAGTATGTAGTGCTAGACAACTTGATCTATCAGAAACCTTGAAATGTCTGAAAAATAAAAGTCTATACTTTTACGGTGATTCTACGATACGGCAGTGGTTTGAGTATTTGGTGACACATCTTGGTAACAACATAAAGGAAGCGAAAGTCAATTCAACTGGCGCAGCCAAAGCAGGCCCAAGACGAGCAAGAGATACTGTCAATAATATCACATTGTTCTACCGCCATCATGAATATCCAATAAGAAATTCATGGACCAACGTAGGCGACATTAAATTCACAGTCAATGAGGTAGATGCTCTACCGGGAGGAAAAGATACGGTTGTAGCATTTACCATATGGGCCCATTTCACACCGACTAATTTGACTTACTATCGGTCACGGTTAGAGAATATCAAGGCAGCTATTTCCCGGTTGGAGCAGCGAGGTGAAGGAGTTAGTCCTGTATTCTTCAAATCGGCAAATACTAGAGGCTTTACGCCTGTAGACTACAGTGATTGGTATGCCTATGAACTTGACCAGACTATGAGAGCAATATTTACCGGTGTCCCATATGTTACTATTATTGATGTTTGGGATATGACTGTAAGCCATAGAAGTGGTTACCGCATTCATCCCATAAACAACGTGATAAGGGAAGAAGTAAAAATGTTTCTAAATTTCATTTGCAAAAATACATCTAATTAATAGGGCACTTCGATTTAATAGTTCTGCCGCTTTGCTGTGATTGCGCACTGGTTACGTACTGCCGGGTTGTGTCCGTGTCTACAGTACGGTACTGTAAATTTTCATCGAACAACATCATCCTTTTGGCAGTTTTGAAGAAAAACACATAGCCATTAATAAATGTTGTATACGTTTAATTGTAGTTCAGTGAAATTGTTTTCAAATGTATCCAAAATGTTGGGAAAAGGCCATTATTCTAAGGCATTTTTACCAATGTTCTTTAGTTATGCCGACGCTCATCACATCATTTGAAGAAAAAATAAAGATTCAAACAAAGTCATACCAGTCCATTACCTTTCAGATGGACAAAGATTGTCCATGTGGAGTATGGTAAGTTTTTATTTGCTTAAGTACGCCATGCACTATCGACCGCGTCGGCAGACGATCTCTCGCCGTACTTGTCGAACTCAAGCTCCGCCACGGTGTGTCTGTGTGCAACCCAGCGGGAATACATGACATGTACACCGTACATGTGATATGCTTGTGCTTTCATCCTGCCATTGACTTAGCACATTTAATTTATAAGAGTGGGTAATTATGTATAATGTATTAATTAGATTTGAAAATTAATTTTATTTTTGACAACGCCGTTTTGACTTTTCAGTATGCCAGTCACTCTGCAGAAAGAGCAACTGTATATTGATTACAAGTCTATAAATTGATGAAAATACGGTAGACTATCGTGTAAAATGCATTCGTTTTAAAACGGTACAATCTCTGTTCGCCTGAAAACACCGAAATGCTATTCACTTTGTGCTGATTTATAGGACAGTATGCCTGTTTTATTTAGGTTAACCAAAGAAATAGTTCAAAATAGTGATTATTTATGGTAACAGAACACTGTTTTCGTTGTTTTTGTTTTGTGATTTTCCACTTTTAAGTGGCGATTTTTTCTTGCAAATTGTTTTTCAGCTGTTTGAGTCAAACATATTTAAATATAATAAATATACAATATAGACAAAATTTAAAGTATTTCCTGTATGTCAAACGTGTATAATCGACTTTAATATATATATTAAAGCAACTGTATATATATATATATATATATATATATTAAAGCAACTGTATATATATATATATATATATATATATATATATATATATATATATATATATATATATATATATATATATATATATATATATATATATATATATATATATATATATATATATATATATATATATATATATATATATATACATACATACATAGCAATAAAATAAATGTGCCTTTGCAGATGAGAATGTGATTTAGATTAACACTTCGAATATAATCTATACTTTTCGAAAAATAATGTTATTTTGGTGAAAATATGTAAACGTTTCTGTATATTAGTTGTGGTGTATATGTACATAGGGTTGTCATTTTGATGGTAGGCATAAGGACGAGTATTCATTACGTTAACTGCTAGGAACATACGTGAGTGGCATAGCCATGGCGGGAGACCGATTGTGCGCTCTTTGAAAGCAATTTATACTTTCTTTCTAGTACAAGGTTTAGCAAAAGTGTAGGGTGGTAGTTTGATGGTGGTGGTCTTATTATTTTAATTGACTTAAAAAGTTAAATGTGCCTTTGCAGTTGAGAATCTGATTTAGATTGACACTTTGAATATAACCTGTACTTTTTCAAAAAATTATTTTATTTTGGTGAAAATATGTAAAAGTCTCTATATAATTAGTTGTGTAGTTGTATAATTATATATATGTAGGATTGCAATTTGCTATAATTTTCTTTCCTTGTATATAGCAATAAAATAAATGTGCCTTTGCAGATGAGAATGTGATTTAGATTAACACTTCGAATATAATCTATACTTTTTCGAAAAATAATGTTATTTTGGTGAAAATATGTAAACGTTTCTGTATATTAGTTGTAGTGTGTATATAGGGTTTTCATTTTGATGGTAGGCATAAGGACGAGTATTCATTAGTTTCCCTTTGTGCTTTCACTTCCATGCAATGTAATGACGATTTTTGTTGAAATGTTATGTTCTGGTCATTTTAAGCCGTGTTCGCACTGGACTTTTATTTGGAAAGGTTTTACCGAGACGATGGTAAAATGAAAAATGGTCGTCTCGGGAAAAGTTACCTGGTCAGTTTTCCTGTGCGAACACGCCTAAAATTGTTTGTTTCTCTGTTTCTCTGGTCATCTGGTTGTTTGTTTGCTCATCTGGTTGTTTAGTCCTTCTTTGTTTCTTTTGTCTTTGTCTAATTTAGTTTTTGACTTTCTAGTATGCCAATCACTGTGCAGAAAAGCAAATGCACTATTACATGTCTATAAATTGATAAAATAGACTAAACAAAGATTGTCCATGTGGAGTATGGTAAGTTTTTATTTGCTTAAGTACACCATGCACTATCGACCGCGTCGGCAGACGATCTCTCGCCGTACTTATCGTACTCAAGCTCCGCCACGGTGTGTCTGTGTGCAACCCAGCGGGAATACATGACATGTACACCGCATATGCTTGTGCTTTCATTTCCTGCCATTGATTTAGCACAATTTTTTTTAAAGATTTAATAATTATTTTATTTCATATTTTTGACAACACCTTTTGACTTTCTAGTATGCCAATCACTGTGCAGAAAAGCAACTGCATTATTACATGTCTATAAATTGATATCGTGTAAAATGCATTCGTTTTAACAGTGTACAATCTTTATTCGCCTAAAAACACTGAAATGCTATTAATTTTGCGCTGATGATACGACCATATGCCTGTTTTATTTAGGTAAACTAAAGAAATAGTCAAAATAGTGATTATTTGTGGGAATAGAAAACTTTTTTCGTTGTTTTTGTTTTGTAATTTTCCACTGATGCCTAAGTGTCAATATTTTAAATATAATAAATATTCTATAGGCCTATATAGACAGAATTTTAACTATTTCCTGCATGTCAAACGTGTGTAAATGATGTTTGATAGTGGTCCTTGCTCATTGCAAAATTTTGCCGAGCGTCGTCTGCTACGGCGAACGTTAGTGGTGTAATGGATTGCGCAATCATGACTTGTGGAACTGAGTGACGCGTACGTAGTGTTAGGAACATACGTGAGTGGCATAGCCATGGCGGGAGAATCGATTGTAAGTGCGCTCTAATTATTGACGATTGGGGGACGGTAGAAAGCGGGATCCGAGAATTAATATAGCTATGGTCAATAATAGTTTGCACTAAGAACTGTATGTTTCAGTCAATTTTGTTGTGATAACTTTGAAAGCAATTTATACTTTCTTTCTACAAGGTTTAGCAAAAGTGTAGGGTGGTAGTTTGATGGTGGTGGTCTTATTATTTTAATTGACATAAAAAATTCAATGTGCCTTTGCAGTTGAGATTCTGATTTAGATTGACAATTTCAATTTTATATAACCTGTACTTTTTCAAAAAATATATTTTTTTGGTGAAAATATGTAAAAGTCTCTGTATAATTAGTTGTGGTGTATAATTATATATATGTAGGATTGCAATTTGCTATAATTTTCTTTCCTTTCTGTGTACTCATTTTATCAAACATTGTGCAATATTGTTTTCATAGTATTAGCCAGCAAATACCTCTGGGTGTCTTTTGGACGCCCTGTTGGCTAAATGGACACCCTGTTTTATTTGTAATACACCGTACATACAAAAGTATTGTAAGTTAAACATTTAGGCACCCTGTTTTTCAAAGAATAACATTCATAGTTTGATGGTGGTGGTCTTATTATTTTAATTGACTTAAAAAATTAAATGTGCCTTTGCAGTTGAGATTCTGATTTAGATTGACACTTTGAATACCTGTACTTTTTCAAAAAATCATTTTATTTTGGTGAAAATATGTAACAGTCTCTATATAATTAGTTGTGGTTTATAATTATATAAACTCCTCAAAAAAAGTTCGGAAACTCAAGTTTGACTGACGATTTCTCTCTTGTTACCAACTCATTTTCCTTGCATTTGGTATCATTGGAAAGCCCTGTTATTCCTCTTTACAATGATGTGCCATTTGTTATGATTACGCAATTGGGGGATGTGCAACACAGCTGAATATGGGGGTGGGTGTAAAGTGAAATGCTGCAAAATGCATTGCTATTGTCAAAAGTGTATTGACTCTTGCTGTTAGGAGTTGTTTGGAAGATGGATGTGTCTTGAATGATTGTCTGCTTACTAACCAATGTTTAATGTTTGTAGGCCATAAATGTGCGGGAAAAGTTCAGAAATCCACATGGCCTGTCACAATAAATTGCCTCCGGGATAGCAACTCTGTTGTTAATGTGGTTGAGTTTCAAACAGAGTAAAAGAATTTGTCATTTTCTGCACTCAAACACCCAGTAATTCTCCATCAATAACAACAAATCTCTCTCACAGTACAATGAAACTCTCTATCACTAACAAAAGAAAAAACAAGACGTAAGGAAAGTCTTTTTTCTGGTTTAATCATTGAACAGCTTCCTTCATTGAACAAACAATGTTAAGTCAAGAGCTTCAGTAGCAGGTGGACGATCCGAATGCAGCCACAACAGCCTGGCACCTCCTCCTCATACTGGTCACGAGCCGGGTCACGCATTGCTGTGGGATGGCGTCCCATTCATCAATCAGGATCTGTTGCAGATCCGCCAACGTGGTTGCATCAGTGACTCTTGGGCGTACAGCACGGCAGAGCTGATCCCACAGATGCTCAATTGGGATAAGGTCCGGGCTGCTGGCAGGCCATTCCATCCTTGTGATTCCCTCATCCTGCAGATATCCTGTGATGATCCTGGCTCTGTGGGGGCGAGCGTTGTCATCTTGGAGGATGGCGTCCGGGACAATAGCAATGCATTTTGCAACATTTCACTTTACACCCACCCCCATATTCAGCTGTGCTGCACATCCCCCAATTGCGTAATCATAACAAATGGCACATCATTGTAAAGAGAAATAACAGGGCTTTCCAATGATACCAAATGCAAGGAAAATGAATTGGTAACAAGAGAGAAATCGTCAGTCAAACTTGAGTTTCCGAACTTTTGTTGAGGAGTTTATATGTAGGATTGCAATATGCTATAATTGTCTTTCCTTTATGTGTACTCATTTTATCAAACATTGTGCAATATTGTTTTCATAGTATTAGCCAGCAAATACCTCTGGGTGTCTTTTGGACGCCCTGTTTGCTAAATGGACACCCTGTTTCATTTGTAATACACCGTAGGCCTACATACAAAAGTATTGTAAGTTAAACATTTAGGCACCCTGTTTTTCAAAGAATAACATTCATAGTTTGATGGTGGTGGTCTTATTATAGGTTTTCCCGGCCAATTTTTAAAAAAAATCATTCAATTTCATCAACACGCTATCAAATTCACGCGATTTTGATAATTCAATCCAACTAGGGTTTCTCTTTCGATATTATTGCATTCAATTTCGTTTTCGTGCACACATGATTTCTTTCTTTTTCATTCTATTTCGTTTATAGGCATTCAAAACTACAAGATCACCATTCTTATGTTGAATATCTACCACATTTTCGCAATAGGTGCAATCAAATTCAGAGTCATCGAAGCGCACCAGCCTGTTACTGCTGGCTTTGACGAAATTGAATGAACTTAGCGACCATTTGAAATTGAATGATGTTATTTGTCGAATGAATGCTCAAGTGTTGAAATTGAATGATCTTATTTGTCGAGTGAATGCTCAGGTGTTGAAATTGAATGACTCTTTTTAACTGTTGAATGCTGATGTAGCTGAGCATTTTTTTTCAAACGAAATTGAATGAGCCGGGTATCAAATTGAATTATTTTTTTCCGAAATTGGCCGGGAAAACCTATATTTTAATTGACTTAAAAAATTAAATGTGCCTTTTTTATCAAACATTGTGCAATATTGTTTTCATAGTATTAGCCAGCAATACCTTGAGGTGTCTTTTGGACGCCCTGTTGGCTAAATAGACATCCTGTGTTATTTGTAATACACATGCAAAAGTTAAACATTTAGGCACCCTGTTTTTCAAAGAATAACACATTTGGACACCCCATTTCCAAATCCTGGCTTATAGGCCTTCTTCGATTTTTTTTGTTTTAGAATGTCGGTGTTTAAAATATTTTATATGACTTTAAATGCACACAGGATAACAAGGTTCATGTTTTAACTTATTATAGATAAAATAATAGCAACATTTTCACTGTGGATCACTTACATATGCCCAAAACCGACGCTATTTTGCAATAATTATATCAACTTCGAGTGCCTGACATGCGTGAGGGTTTAAATGCCTTATGTAACCATGATGTAACTAAGCTTTTTCTCACGGCAACTATTGTAGAAATTTGATTTCCAATTCAAGCTTTTGTTGAACCACAAAACTACGAAAACGGTCCTTATTTGTTGACAAGCGGAAGGTCCATAGTTTTTTTTGCATATAAGCAATTGTTTTTGGCAAGTAAACCCTTGGTGGTAGCGGGGTCGTTTTTGAACACCGTACGGCGACCATCTAGCATTTTGAACACACCAAACCTAGAAAGAGCGATTTTGTTTTACCGTCAAATGGGAGGGCACGTGTTCAAAACGGTTTTTGTAGGTACAGGATTGCAGTAACAAATAATCAAACGTAATAAGCTGAAACTTTACAGGATGTTTTTTTTGGTTAAAAGCCCTACATGAAGGTCGCTCCCATCCACTAAATGTCCAATACGTTGCATACAAACAAGTCACATTGTCATTTCCAAGTAATCTCAAGCCCAAAACTCAGTGTCACCATAGACCAATTACGTACAGACTCACAATGAAGGTCATTACAAACCACAGGGAAAGAAGGTCGAACCCAACCGCCACTTGTACGTGCACAATATCTAATTAAGCATGTGTTTTTAGCAGACGACAAAATGGCTAACATGTCACTGAATGTGCATACATTCGTTGCACAAAATCTCCCAAAAATATTGTTTCCAATACTCACTTGAATGCACTTTTCTCTCCTTAAATGTGTCCTCTATCATCTTTTGACGGTTGTATTCTACATTCTTTTATAGGTATGTAATCAATGGTGGTTTTTGAATACAATTGTTAGTTTCATCTGCAAAAAGTGCAATATATCACCTGCAGTCTTGTTATGTGGTGTGACATTGCACAGTAAAGTAAGCATACGGGGCCGGGTCACTGAACTGGAGTGGCCCCAGACGACTGTTATAAAAAATGGTACCAATAAGCCTTATCGGAATTGCGCGCGCAAGGAATTATGGGAGTCGGGTTTTGGAAAAAAGTTGTAAACAAACGCATCGTCTGTGAGCTTCGGTTACAATCTTTGAAACTCTCAGGATCTTATATAAATATGTCAACAAATACAAAACTGCTTGAAATACTTCAATTTCCACCGGTCCTTTTCAGGACCACCCGTGACAACGTCTCAAAAGAGAAATTTCATGCCATCTGTCTACCTTATTATCTAATAATAATAATAAAAATAATGTGTGGATTTATATAGCGCACGTATCCACCAACTAAGTGGTGCTCAAGGCGCATTATATTATTATCCCTGCTCATAAGGTTCATAAGGCTCATAAATCATTCCTGAAACCATCTCAGCTCCCTGGGGAGTAAACAGCTCAATTGCTGCCATTTCTAGCGCATATAGAGCAAACCAACTCTGCCTTCACAGGTACCCATTTAACCCCTGGGTGGAAAAAAGCAATTATGATTAAGTGTCTTGCTCAAGGACACAAGTGTCACGGCCGTGATTCGAACCCACATTATGTTGCTAACACCAGAACTTGAATCCGGTAAGCTAGACCGCTCGGCCACGACACTCCACTTAATATAATACAAATATAAAAGTATATATTATTTGATACTATATTATCTCCCGACCATGGCAAAAAGGAAATTTACGAAAGTAGCTAAACGTTCACAATCAAAACGAAAATTTAAACGATTTTCACCTGAACGCTCGAACAAAACCAAACTATACGTATTAGTCAATTGACTACATTAGCAGAACAAAGTGAACAATTCATCACAAACCTATCCACAGCAAAGCTATCTCAAGTTGTTTCGGAAATATTTCCGAGAGTTGTGGGTTTTATTGTATCAGCGGCCAGTGTTTGTTTACTGCTTGTTTCACATCTTTGTGGTTAACGAACGGATTATAGGTTGTTGAGAAACCCAGTGGTACTTCCTTGTTTTGTTTACCTTATCAGTATTTGGCTCGGTTTGCCAGTGGGTTTTGGAAGTTTTGTTATGCATTGGGTATGCAATTCTCATTCTTCTTTGGAGGATATTGATATCACTCAAGTACGGTGGCCCACAACTGTCACGGCAAAAGCAAATTCCCCACGGCAAAAGCAAATTCCTCACGGCAAAAGCAAAAGCGTCACGGCAAAAGCAAATTCCCCACGGCAGAAGCAAATTCGTCACGGCAAAAGCAAATTCCCCACGGCAAAAGCAAATTCCCCACGGCAAAAGCAAATTCCCCACGGCAAAAGCAAATGCGTCACGGCAAAAGCAAATTACCCACGGCAAAAGCAAATTACCCACGGCAAAAGCAAATTCTCTACGGCAAAAGCAAATTCTCCACGGCAAAAGCAAAAGCAAATGACTGGTAGCCAGTCATCATGGTTCACAAGGCCGACAGAACATGTACATAATTACATGTAGTACATATTTACATGTACATGTACATGTATGTATCGTCCGCCGTATGTATACCATGACCACCGCGGGCATTCAAGCTTGACATTTTGAACCTCTTACTTCGGTGGGATGGTTTTTTGCAGCAACTGCGGGCACAACTTGAGCAATGCCGCCATTTTTTGCTCAAGCTGTGGAAAAGGTGGGTAATTTAAACAGGTGTTAATTATATAAACATCTTTTCAAGGTACATGTGGCTACATCATCACGATTTACTTTACACTAGCCTACCACTAGCACTATCATGACTATAGCCTATATGCCTACTAAAAAAAAACTAACGTTAGGCTAGGCCTACAATTCGTTAGTGACTAGTCCAAGTACTACGGGCTCAGAACCGGGCATGAGCATGGTCGTACTGTATAAAAAGTGTCTATTAAGTTAATCTGAGCAACTGGGACTCAAAAACTGGCATGAGCCAGTGAAGTCCAAGTCAATACTGTACCAAAAATTGTTTTGACTCTAGTAAAGTAGTAATAAGTACATCAGTCACAAATGCCTTCAATTTCAAGTCACAGAAAATGACCATTTGGCACTGGTTTCTGTGTCCTGTGAGCAAGTAGGCCTTTATCATAGAAGGTGATAGGCCTAATAATACTATTCTTACCCACTCAAAAAGTGAAAATCTAGGCCCAAAACATGCAAAATGGCGGAGCAGTTAAATGTAGAAATTGCATTTTTTCACTATTGCTCCACCATTTGGAACCTACTTTTTCACTTTTTGCACATGTCGGAACACAAGGATATTATAATTATTACCTTCTATGATCCATACTTGTTACTAGGAACAATCTTCAATGTTGCAACTGGTCATTTTCTGGGACTTTTGGAGCGAGACATTTGCTATGTACTAATAGATAATGTTTTGTACAGTATTGGCTTGGACTCTACACTGGCTCAAGCTGGTTTTTGAAACTGGTTCCTAGTACTATTAGCAAGTAAAGATTATACTAACCCTGTGTCCATACCCTTGCAAAAAGTGAGAAATTAGGCAAAAAATAGTAGAGCAACAGTTCAGAAATGGCACACATTGATGATTGACTGCCATTTTTCTATCATTTCTTAGCCATGTATGGCCTAATTTCTCAATTTTGGACACAAGTATGGACACAAGGATAGTATTATTATCTTCTACAGTGTTCATTCCTTACATGCTGCTAGGAACCAGCTTCAGTGTTGCCACTGGTCCTTTCCTGGGACTTTTGAGGCAAGGCATTTTTAGTACAGTATGACCTTGGACTCTATACTGGCTCATGCCAGTTTGTGAGTCCAAGTTCTCAGACTCAGGGTTGTAGCCACGGTGGTCGGCGCCGGTCGGCAGTAGCCGGCACTCAGCTTGACCGACCGGCACTCACATGAAAATAACAGTTCACCGACCGGCACAAAAAGTGGTGTAAAATTATTAAAATCATGCAAAATATACAAGATTTTAACATATTTGACTCGTGTTTGTTCATTTAAACCATTACTCAAGGCGTAAATTTCCTTTAATTCCGTCCAATATCACATTAAAAATAGCTTGTATCGCAAAAACAGCTGTGTTCAACACGTACGATGCATTAACATAACATCAATATATGACGTCAGGGGAAAGCCCCCTGACGTCATTCGAAAATTATGGGATGTAGGTGGGATGATCGGTGGTCTCTTGCTGCATGCGTGATATGAAGTACAGCGAAGCGATCGTCGTGTATGCTTACTCACGACTGTGCAAACAGCTATCATTTCGCGCTGCGCTAGTCTTCGCCGTAGCTTAGAGCACGTGTAAGCCGATAAAGCCACGCTTGTTTTACCCAGACTTCGCGAACTACTAGTAGTGATTGACAACTGAAAGTTTTTGCTTTCACTCACGTGCGATGTTTGTATTTTTCAAAATTTAATAACAATTGTTGTCCATTTCAATTTTCAAACTCATTACAAATACAATTTAATACTATAAGTGACAGTTAGAGGCTTTATAATAAGCGTGATAATAAATACAATTTACTTTACAAAATTTTACAAAAAAAACTATAACGATGCTGCTACACATGTAACATGTTTCGTGCTAAGCACTCATCAGGCAACTAATGGAGTTAATGGGATTACCCCAAAAACTACTTTTTTTTTTTCTTTGCATGGCTTGGTGGCCTGTTCTTTTGTTTCACACCATGACACCATCTTGGTAATTTACTTTAGCAAACAATATTATTAAAAGTACAAATAATGACAACATTGACTGACAATTTTTACTAAATAGCAGTAAATTTGTATCAATTAATGGTCCTCCTAAACCTCAAAAATTAGTGAAACAGGGGCTCTCCAAGGCTTAAAATAATGCTAAAATCCAGGAGCTTCAGGGGCCGCTGCCCCCTGAACCCCCGCCAGGGGCGTTGCCCCTAGACCCCACCAGGGGCCCTTAAGCGGGCCCCTGGACCCCCAGCCGTGAGCGCGAGAGCTTCGTTCGCTTCGCTCACTACGCTTCGCCTTTCGCCATTTTGAGCCACCACTCACTTTCTTCTAGCTACAACCCTGCTCAGACTAGTAACAAGTAAGGATTATAGAGGATTAGAAATAGTTCAAATTGATTGTTTTGTACATCAACTATTGTTATGGTGCCTATCTTTAAGGGTGACACTAAAGTCATACTTCATGCCATATATTTGGGGTATATGATTTGTAAAATACCTGACAAACCAAGTATTCTGAGGAATTCAGATTGTCTAGTAATACACATGCAATGACAGACTGTTCTTGGCTTACATTACAAGTGCGTTGGTATTTTTCATTCAAGCAGAACACACTAGATCTACAAATTAATAGTATAATATTATATGAAACCCAAAACTTTAAGAATGAAAAATGCAAAGTCTACAGTTTTATTAAAACACAGCAAGAAAAGAACAAGATTCTCTGAAATACACTAACTTTAAATCCTTAATTCTCTCAGAGCCTTAACTCAGAGGCATGTGTCCCCAACCCTAGGGCACATGGGTGTCACCTTACATCACTTACCATGAATAATGTATGAGGACAGTGCAAAAAGTGCCTGGTCACACATGCAAGCTCAGGAATTAAAACATTGATAAACTATGGTTCAATTAGATTTCTTACAACAGACGATTTGCAACTTGCAAGAAATGGTAATCCCATATGAAAACTTTACTTTTACTGGTGAGGTTTGTTAGGCAGTTTACATACCTTACGCCAAATATTTTGGTATGCAATGACCCTTGGCTTTAGTCAAATTTCACAAAATATATTTGCATTAATTGTTACGCGAGTGGTATTTTACTTAAATAGTACAGCAATTCTTTACTGACAGTGTACATTTCACTGTACTTTTGCACTAGCTAACTTGACATTTACTTTTCCATTAATTTTCAGGAGAAGTTAGTTACATGCTACTCTTACAAATTATTTTCTGTTTATTTAGAACGGACTTCAGTGGCTGAAAATTTTCAAGACAGACCTATGCCAGGTAAGAAACAAATGGGAGAGGTAACCTGAACTTGCCAATTTTGGGAGCTCAGAGTGAGCATGAAGGAAGGAGTGTTCCAACCTGTGAAAGTTTTAGTTAACTCATTTTATTGCAATATATGAGAAAATGGTAAAGTATGTTTACATCTGTAATTGTTTTATTAATTTTGTTTATGAAATTTATACTTCGTTGAGACGTGAATTAATTTTTGTAGATTTGATAATTTGTTTTTACTAATTTCTCAAAAAACAATATAAATACATCAGGTAGAAATATTTCAAGTCAGGTTTCCTATCATCAACTTAACACCCATTCAGTACGGACCAATAGTGTATTCAAGGGGCTGTAAAAAATTGTTCCATCTCTCACCTCACACTTAGCCTTACCAGTATGGCAGAAAATAAAATATTTAGCCATAGATTTTGATAACTTGGTGTGTATAATAACAGACAAATATTTCATGTGTTTATTACTCATGTAGGAATTTATCCAAGAGATGGATGACCACAAAGTGAGCCATCATAAGCTACTTGAGCAAGCAGTTCAGACAGTGTTTCCATCACATCCAACCTATAAGCAGGAAAAACAACGAAAGAGAGCCCTGCCTCAAAAAAGACCCTTCCGTGCTGATTTCATGTCTCAACCACCACAAAAGAAAATTCCATCTGACCTTGTCTTGAATGAACATGAGTACAGTGCATTTCCTGATATTGTTGAATAGCAACTAGCAAAACCAAGTGGTTTATGAATAAAATTATTACATAATAAAAATTATTATAATCTAAAATCATCAACTGTTCTACTTATTTCCCAAATGTACATGTAGACCGCATTCCTTTTATGTTTCGGCAATTCTTAGCTGACCCCCTCATGATGTAGCCCATTATACCCCCTTTCAAATGATGCCATTTTCATATTAATGGTACTGTCCTTGGAAAATATGTGGCGCCGCTGTGATTTAGAACTTCTTTAGTTCTTCACTATCTTTTATCATTTAATTAGTCATTTATAAATACATTTAATTGTATATATATATATATATATATATATATATATATATTTATTTCTCCCAGAAACAATGTAAAAGTGGGATTCTTTCTGTTGACTGAGCGGCTACATAGATTTATCTATCTAATCTGTCTATTGGGGGACAGAGGCAAATTGTGCTGTGAATATTTGTTGAGTTGGTTTACACTAAATACATTAATTTCTTAATTAAATTATGTATTATATATATTTTTTATATTTAATTATTTATTGGCGTATTGATTAATTAATTTATAGAAAAACTATTTCAACAAGTTTTTTTTTACAGGCCAGTGATTTTTCAGTAGGCCTAATTTACAAATCTCCCTTTTCCTCAAGGAAAGAAACAAATATCCGGTATTTTTCCAAACCTCTAGTTTCTTTGTTGGGATATGGACAGTGTGTAGGCCTAATCCTACAATATTAAATATTAAGGGGCTTTGTCCTCTGCCCTCTAACCCTCAGTCCCACTACCCATTTTTCAGGGTTCTTTATTTTTGCCAATGTATATTTTTAATATTTTTTTATTTATTGATTTATGAATTAATTTTATAACATGTTTATTCATTTTGCTTTAAAAAAAATCACAGGTAGGGAAGGGCAGGCCTGCTACAATGATTGTTTTATCAAAATTTGTTGAATATAAATAAGAATATTTATTTTGATGAAGATGTCAAATGATCTCTGTGTCTCAATGTTTGGTGTACTTTGTAACTTACAATCAGGAAATAGGTTTTACTGTGACTGTTGGGATAGTGAGCGACAGTAGCGCGGGCAAAAGTGTTTTAACCGAGTGTACATGTATTACATACCGGGGATACTTGGGCGAAGAGAAATTATAATTTTAAAATGCATTTTCTACCATTTTATTCGGTAAATTAATCAATGTTACCGACTATCTTTCATTCAGGTCAAAACAAACGAAATAATTCATAAAAATCAACTTTAAACGGCCCCCCGTTTTTCAGAGACAATACCATAACGCGCTATTTTGTGGGCACATCCGGGCATTTCACATTCATTTTGCCCACTTTGAAAATGGCGGCCGTGTCTCCACAGTGGCATCACGGCTCCGATCCGTAACGTACACGACAGCGACTGGAGGCTCTAGTTCTTATATTAGATAACTCTATGGATCAACCGCACCACCGGGCGTGCTGACCATTTTACACATTAACTATCCCATAGTTCACCGCGACCAAATTTGACCTTTAACCCGTATAAATGGGAATTTGCTTTTGCTATTGCCGTGTCGAATTTGCTTTTGCCGTGGGGAATTTGCTTTTGCCGTGACGAATTTGCTTTTGCCGTGGGGAATTTGCTTTTGCCGTGACGCTTTTGCTTTTGCCGTGAGGAATTTGCTTTTGCCGTGGGGAATTTGCTTTTGCCGTGACGCTTTTGCTTTTGCCGTGAGGAGTTTGCTTTTGCCGTGACGCTTTTGCCGTGAGGAATTTGCTTTTGCCGTGACAGTTGTGGGCCACCGTACTCAAGAGAGTAGAACGGGTTGGTTTAGCAGGGGTTGGAACGAAGTTTAAAGGTACACACCGCCTTTGTCGCGCGAAATTGGGCGATAAAAAACGCCCCTGAATATTTCATTGTTTTACATGCATAGTTGGAAAGATCTTTCAAAAGTAGAATATAATTGTCCACACAAGTACCCCTGAACAATGCGTCGTTTTTCTGTTATTGTACAAAAACCAATGTCATGTGACTTTTTTTAACCAAAATTTGTCCAGAAAACTCACGAGGACAAAAGTGACAGTCGCACTTTTAGACGTTTAAAAAGTTTATTACTGAACCAAATTCAAGAATAATTATTTTTTATAGTTCATTGATACATGACAAAAGTGAAATGATTTTGAAACAATGGGTGAAAATTGTCAAAATCGACAAAAAGGCGAAAGTCTTGGCATTTTCCCGAGACACCGGGAACCGAACCAAGACTGTACCAGTACAGCCATGGGCGCCAGCGCCCGAGGCGTGAACCTGCTGGTTAGGCCATAAATATATCAACACTTTTCACGTGGAAGCGTAAAGCAGGGTCTCGACCACTGTGGTGCTTTTCGTGTCGGGTATTTTGAATTATGATACTGCCAGCGAGTTTAGTTTTGGAAACAACAATGACGCATTCATTCGGAACATCGTCACAGCCCCTTCATCATATCAACACCAATAAAAAAGTGACAAAAACTGTTCAGTTTGGAAGGCCATCCGTCAAAATCAACGCCAGAATTTCGACCGAGCGGGCTTGGCGAAGAAAGTCTCACCGTCTACGGCAAAAAAACGACGCATGCCTGGTGACCATTGACGGGCCAACCAACCTCAAATGATGGCAAACACTCAGGGATTTGACTGTTGAATGTGATGGTGACCATGATGATACCAAGAATAATGTTGCATTTGTATGATTATTGTTGGACAGGTAAGAGTAATAAAAGAGAAATATTATTTGATAATATAATACTCGTACTAGGGCTTTTTGTGTGGCTGTATGCTGAGCTCTTATGATGAATTTATGTTAGCCATCACATTATATTTGATAGTTCCTATAGCCAAGGCACAGTGATATTGTGATGATGTTTACAATGCAGACATGGTAATTATGAGATAGTGATGATGTTTACAATACAGACGTGATAATTATGAGATATAGTTTAGAAAGCAGAACAATTTCCAGTGAATTAGTTGTAATTTCCACCATCGATGCCCAGGTATTTTATGGGTCAAAAGGGGTCATGGTGAAAATTCAAACATGGACTGGAGGAAATAGCATCAGGTACCAGGTACCATTATTCCCCACTCGTACTCGTACTCGTACTCGTACTCGTTTTAATATGCACCATGTCCATCATATCCACCATTGTTTTGTTTTACAGGTATGAGAAAACATCACTGCCAGCATTTTTAATTGCATCAACACCATGTAGAGCTCAGCATGATTCCATTTCCAGTATTCACAGCTACAAAGCATTGCCAAGGTAGAGTAAATCTTGGATTGATTCAGATTATTTTTTTTATCCCATAATTTGTGTGTATTATAGAAAACTTAGTTTATGTAAATATTTGTTTTTATATCAAACAAAATCAGATCTACAGAAACAATTTCTCATTTAGAAAAAATTAAGTTGTGCATTCAGGTTTTTTCCCCCTTGTGCATGCTTAATGTTAACTTGTCCATATTAAAGGGACAATATCACGATCAGTGCAGACTTTCAACAGGGCATGGAATCGGTGTCCTAGTTTAAGATGAACACAGTGACTGAAACTTACTAGCTCATTTATGCAGCAGCAATGATAATATGACCTTATCATGTGGGATATTATTTTCAGTCACCGAGATAATATAAAACTGGCACTCCGATTCCATGCCCTATTGATCGTGACCAAAGGGAAAGTACAACATTGGTTATAATTTGAAGTGTGTGTGTGTGTGTGTGAATGATAAGTGTACTGTAGCACTAATAATTAGTCAAAGTAGCTTTACATGTGATATTCATGGCTGGCTATTGTGTTATTTATGTTTTTGTGGTCAGTCTCATTTCTCAACTGCTAGAGTACTATCAGTTCAACGTAATCTTTCTTTTGTAAGATTGTATACATAATGTTTGTTCATGTTTGGTCCATAGATGAGATGAAGGGAGATGAAGACAGAGACGAATGCTCAGTTCATCATATCACCTACGTACTATGTGAATGGGTGTCAAACGGAAGCCTACCACACCCCACTTACTAGCAGACATTCCACTGAATAAGAGTTTTCTCAAGAAGATTACCTACTATATCAACTTCAGGTTTGTTACGGGTGCCATCCAATCAAAAGTTTCTAGGAAGTATAAAGGACATGTCCTACTTTCAAGACCCTCTTTCTGCCAAAAATTGCAATTATAATATGAAAATGTTTCAAGGCAACTGACAGCCCTCAACCCCCCCCCCCCCACACCCAAACAAATCACTCTATTAGTATTCTGTACTACCTTGAAAATGTTGAGATTTTGAAGCTTTACATGGTTGAAGAACAGTAGGAGTAAGAGTAATTATATTTCAAGAGTAGTAAATAGCATTGGTTCTGAGAAGAACTGGCAGTGACATTACTTTCAATCAGTGTACTCCGATTGTCTTCAGGGGGATGAAGATGATCAGAGTATACCGATGGAAACTTCAAGTTATCTCACCACTGGTTCTTCTAATAAGAGCCAACACTATTAAACTGTAGAGATAGTTACATGGTGATAAACCTTACTCCTGCACAAACATGTATTCTTAGATAAATATGCATAATGATATTGACACTAGCCCCAACACATGCTTTTCAATAACAATGCTAGATGATAAATCAACATGTAAAAACACTCCTATAAATAGTTTGCCAGGGTTGTAGGTAGCCAGATCAACCTATTCAGTATTATTTAGGGGAATAAAGTCAAAGTTGATTTATGGTAGAAGGGGACTACATGTATAGTAACTGGATTAAACTTAGCTGCAAATTCAAAGGACAGGAAGTGGGGGTTAAATTGATTGGGGGGGGGGGGCTGGGGGTTACTGGAGACATTGAAGCATGGAGGAGCATATACACATTTTCCCCTTTATTTGTTTTTCTAACTTTACCAAGGAAAAGTTACCCTGTGAGAGAAGAGTCTTTACATTCCTGATATTCCCATTTCCAGGTTGTAAATAATTTTCCCTACATGGAACATAATAGAAAGTTGGCTAATAATTGTGCATTTCATCTATGTTCATGTATCAGGTATCACAGAGTCTACTCAAAGCACAGCCGTATAGTAGTTGGGTGGAGAAGAAACAATACAGCTTATGTCATAACTACTACATGATAAAGTTGCAAGAAAGCTTGCATCCATGCTTTCCCTCTTCCCCTGCCCTCAGCAGAACAGTTGTCAAAAAGTAAATAATTCCCCAAAGGCCACAAGTTGTAATTAGCCAATTGACAATTCAAACAAAATTAAATGTAATTACATCCACTTGATCAAATCTGATAATTGTTTGCCCTTTTCATTTTGTTTATGGAAAACCTTCAAATTCTAGATTTAGATGAAGCTAACATTGGTATTTATGTCTTTGTATTAAGTCTTGTACAAAAATAAATTTAACTGATGGACTGCATGTTTATATACCGATACCGAGAGTGATCTTTATTTATAATATAGGCCTACTTCACTTTCAACTCAAGTTTATAATAAACAAAAATATAATGATAAATTGACAATGAACACTGTAATCAAGCATCTCCTTATTGCTTATAAATTGTCTTTTTAAAATTTGAAAACAAATTCTACATTGTTTTTTACATTTTCAAGGTTGTACACATATTTGGCAAAATGTCAGTAGTATGTGTGCAGCAAATCAGTCCTCTTTGTGGAGGAGGTGGAGGTGGGATTGAGGTGGGATTGAGGTGGCACTCCACCTCCTCCACAAAGAGGACTGATTTGCTGCACACATGATTGAATTTTTTTTATGACGTCATGTCAGTATTTTTTTATTTTTTTTTATTTATTTTTATTTATTTTTTTAATTTTATTCACTCCTCCTCCTAAAAATCACTCCTCCTCCTCCTCCTCCTCCACAATGTTGGTCGTAATGCGGCACACTCTCACTGCACTGCTCCTCCTCATTGCTCCTCCTCAAAATACTGGTTGAGACACGTCTAAATCCCACCTCAATCCCACCTCCACCTCCTCCACAAAGAGGACTGATTTGCTGCACACATGATTGAATTTTTTTTATGACGTCATGTCAGTATTTAAAAAAAAAAATTATGACGTCATTTCGGCCAAGTAAAAAAATTGTGCTACACAAAATACTGCACACAACTGCGCACTACTCCCTCCACACAAACTGCACACAAAATACTGCACACAACTGCGCACTACTCCCTCCACACAAACTGCACACAAAATACTTACTCCCTCCACACACAACTGCGCACTATCCTCATTGCTCCTCCTCAAAATACTGGTTGAGACACGTCTGGGCGCGCGCGCGTGAGACACGTCTGGGCGCGCGCGTGGAGGTGTGCTCCTCCTCCTCAATGTTGGTCGTAATGCGGAACACTCTCACTGCACTGCTCCTCCTCATTGCTCCTCCTCCTCAAAATACTGGTTGAGACACGTCTGGGCGCGCGCGTGGAGGTGTGCAGTTTGTGTGGTGGAGGGAGTAGTGCGCAAGCGCAGCATGCATATTGATGATTTCGGGACATCGTTGATTGGTTGAATGTTTGCGCATTGTTTATGTTTGTTGCATCGTTATTTTTCAACAACAATGAGACAACATCGTGCGTTATGCAATCACTTTTGCGTTGCTTATGTAAAGCATAGGACTGTGTAGATATCATCTGGCAGATAATCAGCAAAGATGGATAGCAGAAATGAATTTTTTTTAGTCCCGATCCTACATCATCTGAACTAGATGAAATGAACGAATTGAATTGGCCATTTTCGAGTCAGGATCCAACGCTGTCGCAGCAAGAAGCTATGCAACGGATAGCTGATAACGAGCTGCTGAAAGATGAATACTGGCCCTTTAACAGTCCACATCCTACTGCATCGCAGCAGGAGGCAGTCCAACAAATAGCAGATGAACTGTTAGGAGAAGACGCGAACCGTTCTTCTGATGAGGTAGGAAGATTTCATTTTCTTTTCTTTGTATTTTCTTGTAGATGAGACAACCTCATCACATAAAATCATTAACGTTAAAATTAGGTCTGACTACACGACATAGGATATTTTATTATTATTAGTCTATTGTTGTTTTTTAAATATTGATAAGAGGTGTGAGCATGGGTGGAGGCATGTTGATATAATTTGATACGCTTAAAAGGGGTAGGGTTACGCTATTTTTTTGTCAAGAATGTAGGTATAGTCCGTCAAAAATTTTCACCAAATGAGGGCGCCCTTCATTTTGCTATTTTGAATGCATAGAGGTGGGGTTACGCTATTTATTTAATATATTTATTTATTTATTTTATAAATATTATTTTTAGGGATGTAGGGGCGGTCTATTAAAAGGAATGGCTTTTACTGAAGTTTTAGGATGGCAGGAAAGATGTATATTATTGTGTATTGTATTGATTATTGTATTGTTTATTATTTCAATAGGAAGAGGAGAACAGTCCGTTTGTATGGGCTGTCCGTCGTCCAAGTGATGCGTTCAGACAGTGCTATGAAGAACTGAGCAAGCCCGAACCAATGGTAAATTGGATGATGATGGTGATGATGATGATGATGATGATGATGATGATGATGATGATGATGTTTATATTAATATATACGTATTTTTATTTTATTATTATTTTGTTTCATGTAAAGTGCATTGACGAAGATTCTCCTGAAGACGTACCAGCGTCTCCTCCCCGTGTAGCTGAAGATGTACCAGCGTCTCCTCCCCGTGTAGCTGAAGACATACCAGCGTCTCCTCCCCGTGTGGCTGAAGACGTACCAGCGTCTCCTCCCCGTGTGGCTGAAGACGTACCATCGTCTCCTTCCCGTGTGGCTGAAGAATTGGCAGCACGACCTCGAGTTCCAATGGTGAGTGAAACTGAGACGAATTTTGAATGATCTTTGTAAAACTTAAATTATCAAAAATGTTTTATACAAGGCCCGGTACTATTTTTGACTATTTATTATTATTATTATTTTTTCTTGCAGAATGATGTTTCCACCAATAATCTTTTCCAGTGTTCACACTGTGAAAAACACATACGCACAGACAGCCTAAAGCGGCATGAAAAGAAACACAAAAAACATCAAGCTTTGTCCTGTTCACACTGTGAAAAAACATTCACGCGCACCGACAACCTAAAGCGGCATGAAAAGAAACACAAAAAACATCAAGCTTTGTCCTGTTCAACCTATGAAAAATCCTTCAGTCGAATGGACAGTCTAAATAGACATAGGAAAGATAAACTGGAGCGACCATCAACTATAGATGCACCTCTTCCAACACCAACGCCACATGTACCACCACCTGTGGAAGCCCCGCCGCCACCACCCGCAGAACCCCTATCCCCAAATCGCTCACAACAGCCCCCAGATCAACGGGATGACCTTCATGAGGACCCGAATTTGTATGATGAAGTGGTACTTGATGATGAGGAGGCTGCAGACATCCAGTTGCTAGTGCAGACCAACTGGTCATGCATGCGAACTCATCATTCAACCGGCCGCTCAATTCAGGATATATACAATTTCCGAATGTTTGGCCTTCGTGGTTTCACCGTTGAAGATGCCCTTGCGGTTTTTTTTCAACGCCTTCGATGCTGGGCGAAGGTGAACCTCTCCTTCGGTGTTGTGTTGAGACATACCGAGACGGGATCATTAAGGTACTTCCATGCAAGTCACAACAACGCCCGCCTTTTCCCGTCGCCTGCGTTTATATCATCCCAAGAGGATCTCGACCACCTAGTTAGGCAAGTCCAGGAAGCTGATATGTGCTTCATTTTGGTACGCTGCAGCGACCGGACACGAAATGGACCGTTGCCCACGTCACCAACATGACGGTGTACGTCAACAAGCTTAGGGCATTTCCAATTGGTGCGCCAACAGAAGATCTTCCTGCCTTTGTCAAAAACAACGAAGGGCTTGTCAGCCTCGTGAAAAATTACAGAGATGGTCAGCGGTTCAACGACAAGCATTGTTTTTTCCGATGCCTAGCGTTGCATCGAGGGGCCGACATCCGAGCCTTGGAAAGGCCAACCCAAACCCTGATCGAAGAGTATAAGCGTGAGACAGGTGGGCAACATATTGCCGGGGTGACACTAGACGACCTATCTCAGCTGGAGAAAATATTCAAGGTCAACATACAAGTCTATTCACTCATCCCTGCGGAGATTGACGAGGAACAAGATGGAGATCCGGTCGGAGCAGAACAGCACGACGAACCACATCGCCATATCTTCGCAGAATTGGTAAGACGGAGTCACCGTCGCTACAATAACACCCTGACCCTCAACTTATGTGGCCGACACTTTTCTTACGTCCGGGACCGGAAAAAGTACAGCCGGTGTTACACCTGCAAAGTGTAACACTGCATTCACCCGGTCAAATAATCTGCATCGACACGAAGTCACCTGCGATACGAATGTAAAGCACCAATTTCCCGGTGGTGCCTATCACATACCCCGCACTGTATTCGACAGGTTGGCCGAGGAAGGCATCGAGGTGAACAAAGATAATCGGTACTACCCATACCGCGCAACATTTGACTTTGAGAGCTACTTTCAGCCTGTACCCCGAGAAAACCAGCCCAAGGCAGACAAGCTGCACTGGGAACGTCAGCACGTACCTTTGAGCGTCAGTGTTGCAAGCAATGTCCCAGACTTCGAAGCTCCCCGATGTTTCGTGACACAAGGAAACTCCAATACCCTAGTTTCAGAGATGGTGGACTACCTCCAGCAGATCAGTGAGTCCGCCTACATATGCCTGCTGGAAAAGTTTGAGGGGGTGTTCCAGGAAATCGACGACCTGATTCATAGTGAAAACGACGGACACACCATAGCAGAAAACGACCATGATGCGGAAGCTACAGAAGAAGCAACCCACAAGAAAACCCCCCTGGAAAAGCTGAAAGAAGAACTGGAGAGGTTTCTGATGGAATTGCCGGTTCTTGGCTTCAACTCAGGTTCTTACGATTTCAACCTCGTCAAACGATACTTGTACTCAGAGTTACAGCGCACGGATCCCATTGACTTCATTATCAAAAGGACAGGAACCTACATGGCCGTCAAGACCACAAGACTTAAATTCCTTGACATCACGAACTACTTGGCACCCGGCTGCAGCTACGCCAAATTCTTGAAGGCCTATGACTGCTGTGAAGAAAAAGGGTGTTTCCCATACGAGTGGATGGACGACCTAGACAAACTGAACATACAGAACTACCTCCTCACGGAGACTTTTACAGTAAACTTAAGAGGCGGAAACATCAGCCAGGCCGACTACAATGCTTGTCGTCAAATATGGGAAGACCTTAAGATGAGCACCATAAGAGATTTTCTGGTATGGTACAACAACCGCGACGTTGTCCCATTTCTCGAGGCCATCCAGAAAATGTTCAATTTCTACCAAGACAAGGGAATGGACATGTTCAAATCAGCTATCTCCGTGCCAGGGCTTTCTCTACAGTACATGTTCCTGACGCTCTCACATGAAGTCTATTTTTCTCTCTTCGACGAGAAGAACAAGGATGTGTACTACACCCTAAAGAACAACATTGTGGGTGGTCCCTCCATTGTTTTTCACCGCTACGATGAGCGACAGAAGACTGTCATCCGCGGTGGACCCAAATCTTGCCAAAAGATTGTTGGGTTCGACGCCAACGACCTGTACCTCTGGTCCCTGATGCAAGATATGCCATCTGGAGTATTCATAAGAAGAAAATCCGGAAACGACTTCAAACCTCAAATCGGTCTGCGACGAGGAGTGATGGCAGCAGAGTGGTTGGAATGGGAGTCTCGAGTCCGGGGTGTGCACATCCGCCACGGATTTAACGACACCGAATACCGCATCGGCCCACGAAAAATTCCCGTAGACGGGTACAACATAGAGTCACAAACAGTCTTCCAGTTCCATGGTTGTTTTTGGCATGGGCATCGCTGTCCCCTCAACACGAAAGACTTCAATCTGGTCAGACAGATGCCAAACAAAGATCTTCTGGCCCAGACAAAGGAGACTTCCGCCTACATAATTAGCCAAGGCTATCATCTGGTTGAAATGTGGGGTGTGATTGGTATGAAGCACAAAGAGGAATCCGCCCTGCCGGCGTACCTAGCGTCCGTACGCCTACCCCATCATCGCCAGAAGACCATGACACAAGACGAGATAGCAAAGGCCGTTCTTGATCAGTCGATGTTCGGACTTGTAGAATGTGACATTCGGGTACCGGCCCATTTGGAGGAGCACTTCAGCGACATGCCGCCTATCTTCAAGAACATTAATATAAGCCGAGATGACATCGGTGAACACATGCGGGAATTTGCCGAACGAGAGGATCTGATGAAAACTCCTCGTCGAAGCCTGATTGGGAGCATGTTTGGCTCCCGAATCATGCTTGCTACACCTCTTCTGAGATGGTACCTTCAGCATGGTTTAATACTCGACCATGTGTACGAGGTCATCGAGTATCGCCCCAGCAAGTGCTTCGAGGCTTTTGGAAACGCTGTCAGCGATGCCAGACGGGCTGGGGATAGTGATTCGAGTAAGTCTACACTGTAAAATATTACCCGTAAAATTTACAGTCGAAAGTCGTGCAGCGATTTGCCACCTTTCTAACGTATTTTTTATGTGTGGACCGTATTGTATTTTACGTTAAAATACATTATTTTTACGGTGAAAAGTCTGTTAATACTACGGGTAACGTATTTTGGTAACCGTAATTTTTAATGCTTTTTACCGATTTTATACAGTTACTACAATGCCAGATAAGGCACCGTACATTTTACGGTGGAAGTTTTACAAATTGTGCTGTACATTTAACGGGATTTTTGTATGGATGGAACGCTGCATCTGCTATGGGATGGATCTGCAGATATTGGAATTGAAATTAATCAATACAGTTGTTTATTGTACACAATGTCTTTCACTTACCTACACGTACACGTAGTCTGGTTCTTTTTCAACCACTCCTGATCCTCTCCAGTTACTATTGTACAGAACATGTATCCGTTATATATACTGTCTTTTCGAAATTCTTTTTAGTCATGGTGGCATGCAATTATAATCTATATTTCAATATTTTAAATTTTGAATGTACTTTTTTATATAAACATAGAAAAGAACATCAAAATCCTACCTTTTTAATCATAAAATTAACAATAAATTATTTGAAAATGGCCTTAAATCACCCATTTTTACATATTTAAACATTGGAAATGATTCGAGCGCAAAGCTATGTCAAAGTAAGGTCAGTTCATTTACATATTGGATATATCCCAGAGTGCAATGGGAGCGGCCATAATACGGGTTTCGGCCGTAAAACAATGAGAAAGGGATGATTACGGTAATTCACCGTAAAATTTACAAACTTTTCGGCGTAAAATTACTGTAATTTTTTACAGTGTATAATAGCAGATACCATGAAGCTGCTCGGTAACTCTGCCTATGGGAAGACGGTGACGAATCAGGAGCGTCACGTCAACGTCCAAGTTTGCGATGACACCGGGGCTTCACGGTTGGTAAATAACTCCCACTTCCGCGCCCTTCACACGGTCGGCGATGACATGTACGAGGTCGACATGACAAAGAAGAGCATCCGGCTAAACCTACCCCTGCAAATAGGATTTTTCGTATACCAATACGCTAAGCTGAGGATGCTGCAGTTTTACTTCGACTTTTGTTGAAGTTCATTGATCGGTCAGACTTCAACTTTGTCAAATGGATACTGACTCGACATACCTCGCTATCTCTGCGGAAACACTAGACGACATCGTAAAACCAGAAATGCAAGCAATTTACCAGATGGAGAAACATCTCTGGTTTCCCGTGATGCTACAGATGAGCAAAAAGCCTATGATCGACGCACCCCTGGCTTATTTAAGGTTGAGTGGGAGGAGACGGCATCATCGCTCTCTGCAGCAAGACGTATTACTGCTTTGGTAACACCGATAAGATCAGCTGCAAGGGACTTAACAAACGAACAAACGATATCACGAAAGAGAAGTACATGCAAGTGTTGGAGACTCGGCGTGGGGATGGTGGTATAAACAGAGGTTTCCGCATGCATGATAACAACATGTACACCTACGAGCAGCAGAAAACTGCATTCACCTACCTGTACCCCAAACGTAAGGTAGCCGCGACGGTGTGTCAACCATTCCTCTTGATTTATAAGAGTTAAAAAACATGTAGTTTGATTTTAAAATTGATTTTAGGGGAAGGGTTAAGAGACAATGGATATACACAATGTACATGATGCCTGTATTCCAAAATGCTTGTATTATATTTGAACTATATGCTGCGCATGTTGATGGGTATGGACACCAGACATCCATAATCCTATCGATCGATAAACTCTTGAGCCATTTAGTAGTCGCTTAATGTTTGGGCAGTGGATTATCGATATACAGGGGATTATCGTATACCCATGGAGGAAGCCTTCCTCCATGGTATACCAAATACATGTGAATACATGTAGCGATATACAATAGGATATTTCCCTATGAAAAATTGTCACCAACCAGGAGATTTTCATGGGTGCAGACCAAGAAGGATTATGACATTATATTTTTTGGGGTCTAATTAACTTAATAATTTATGTATAAAATGCTGTGCCGACTTTATCTACATGTATATACCCAGCGTGTTTTAATTATTTATTTATTTTTGTATTTATTTATTATACGAGTCCCTTCATCATTTCAGGTATTTCAGTATGTAAAGTACAAAATAAGTGTTCTGCATAAAATGAATGTTTATCTTTATTAACTGTACCGGTACTAGATATGTTTGTTATGCAATAACGAAACTTGTTCATTTCTAACTGGTCTGATAGATTACTATGAGTCCAGAAATAATCCTAACCAGAGAAACAAGCTCAGGACTTACCGTACCGTGAAAATAAATTTGAGTTTGAGTTATATTTGTATTGTGATAATAATTCATCATACCGTCATTCCATGCTCCGCCCATTTTAGATGCTCTTAATTCACACAAGCTGTTTATTGAAACAGGGAAATAATTGGTCAAGATTCCAGTCAGAGAATTTGCCCACGCTGTCACCTTGATGTTGAATCAGAAATCAGAAAATTATTATTATTTTTTTATTGTCCACTATACAAGGACTTTAGGAAAATGTATGTTTATTGATATTATCAAAACAAATGATCACTTTGAATTTTAAATGGCAAAGAAAGACAGAATTTCCTTATGAACTCTTCAGATGAAGCTAACATTAATTGCGCTGCCAAATATATATTTTCTTTGTAAATCAAAATGAAAAGAGTATGCTCTTTGTAACACTCCTTCAAGTGCGATTATTATTATTATTATTATTATTGAACGGGTAAAGGGGTTTGTTTCAGATTTGGGACAAAATATAATACAATACAATTAATAATATTATTTGAAACTATATGTTACAGCTTTAACTAAGAACTTAGGTCACTCTTGTGTAACCGAATTATGCAGGGAAAATGGCTTATGAGACAGGAAAACATAAGGGTACAAATTGAAAACGTTGACACTGTTCCCTCCGGTTATTGAACACCATCGTGACTTAAAGAAACACTCAATCGCAAAGAACCTTATTATTATTATTATTATTATTATTATTATTACCACTTATTTTGATGAAAATGTATTAGATATTACGTTAATTTAATCGTCTTTGTTTAACACTGGACTAATTTTTCCATTGCATTTGTTTATAAAAAAAATAAATTAATTTAAAAAAAATGCATCCCAATTTTTTTTTACGGTAATAATTGAATTAAACATTTAAAAAGGCTACATTTTCTTTAGTCGGGAAATTTAAATACTTTCATTTCAGATATTGAAAAAATAATAATAACTTCCATCAACAATTAGTACCGGCAGTATAGATGCAGACGAGTTATTGTTGGGACATTATCACACGTAGCAATGTAGATACAATTTTGCATGTTGCATGTATTTTGTTCATGGTGCGTGGCATTCGCGAAAGTTGTATGTGTTTCGTTTTGAAACAGCATCGAATACGTTAAGAGAAATAGATTCTAAATTTATCAATCTATTCGTGTTTTGCGAAAATCGGGCGATGCAACTTTATTTATTTCATACTAGTTATTATTTTTTCCTTTTTGGAACAATTATCATTAAGTGCTGATCTGGCAAATGAAAACAAGTGTACTTGTATTTCACATAATGTGCGTAATTTCAGTAACTTTGTACTTGCAAGGCCTACTAACCAGTTATTTTTATTTTTTTATTTTGTATTATTATTATTTGTTTTGGTAAAACATACAGTTTCTGTCAAAAGAAAATACAGACATAATTAATTGTAAATAAATTGTCAATATTTTTTCAACATTACCTTTTAATTTCATTAAACTAACCGAATTGAAGGAGTAATACATGTACATTGTAACTTTTGATAAATGTTCCAACATTGAGAAGTTGAATAAAGCAGCCAAGAGCTGAGGTCATGAAAACAAGAAAAGTTTCCTCGTATTTTATTACAGTGTATTAGAGATTTTGCGTTGAATCAGGATGTTCGATTTCAAAATTATCCAGACCATATATTTAAGAAGCAAATATGTAGCATTGAGACAACCGTATCCACCCAAACACTTATTCTCAACAGACGCTAATACTTTGAATCATCATCATATCAACAAATGTTGCTCAAGAAATTCTCTTTTTATTTTAGTATTTATTATTCCATTATAGATTAATGCATTCCATCAACTCTAAGTTGTTCAAGCAAATTTGCCAGTGTTCGGTCTAGCCAAAATGTTCTAAAGGCCCGAATTTGTTAGAATTTAAAATAACAATAATAATAATAATAATAATAATAACTAATGTTTTCAGTTTATCAAATGTTTTCTAATTTAAAACCAATATAAAAACCATCTGTAAATATATTGATGTCAAAGATTGCTGTTGGTGTTAAAATTAAATTTAACAAATCATACTTGAATAGCTTCATGTACAGGCGTTCTTTTGTCTGTCTTCGTACGTTGTTGTCCCTCCCCTTTCTACCTGAAAGTGTCATAGTGCGTTGCAAGGTTAAGGAATATAAAATAATAAATAAATTAAAAAAAAAAAACACTACAAAAGGTATGAGAACAAGCGTTATTCTTTTTCAAGCAAGCAAATAACTGTACTTTTTAATTCAACTTCAACTGATCACGTACATTCAATTTGAATTGTTTTAACATGTTCAAAGTTTTAACAACAAACTTTTAATGTATGGAAATTTCTCAAAATGTTTTTCTCAACATTGTAACTTATAAAACAACTATTTTTTATTCAAAGGGGGTCCACGTTCATACTAAACTTGATTTCAAATTAACAATTAAATCATTAAATTATTATTTGGTGTCCTTTAGTATCTTCAAAAATACAACAACAACATATGGCAAATTGATAATACTTATTGCAGATGAATGAACTAAAATAATCGTCTTCTAACCTTTGCGTTCTGTTCAAAGTGTTCAATTAAACAAGTCCATTTAATTCCATGACCTCGTTCACGCCGGACATGAAACGGGAGAATTCGCGAGTTTCTATCGTAGAAAGTGTCAACAATGTTCATAGGTTCAGAGTTCCATTCATTCAGAATATCAGTTATGATAGAGTCCATGTCCTCGTCCATTCCATCGTAAGCTTCAACACCCACATGATGTGCTACTGCGTCAAACACAGTACAAACATGGCTCACGTTCATACTAAACTTGATTTCAAATTAACAATTAAATCATTAAATTATTATTTGGTGTCCTTTAGTATCTTCAAAAATACAACAACAACATATGGCAAATTGATAATACTTATTGCAGATGAATGAACTAAAATAATCATCTTCTAACCTTTGCGTTCTGTTCAAAGTGTTCAATTAAACAAGTCCATTTAATTCCATGACCTCGTTCACGACATGAAACGGGAGAATTCCCGAGTTTCTATCGTCGAAAGTGTCAACAAGGTTCAGAGTTCCATTCTGATGTTCAGAGTTCCATTCATTCAGAGTTATGATAGAGTACACGTCCTCGTCCATTCCATCGTAAGCTTCAACACCAACATGATGTGCTACTGCGCCAAACACAGCACAAACATGGCTCGGCTGAATGTATTGTTCTGCTTCTTCGAAGTGGTCATCCACGAAATCTTCAAGGTGGTACTCAGGAGTCTCGCCGTAAAACAGACACTCGTGATCCCGCTGCCTTGGCCAATCAAACTCACACCCTTCGCAAGGTAGACTCTGTTGAACTGCATAACTTATTCTGATGATGTGATCCGTGACGATTTTTGTCATCACTTGTTTCTAAGTGTCCTGATTTTCTTGCGCTTCAACACATTCTCCTTGCCCTCCGCGTCGTGCTCTTCATCATCTGCAACAGGTAGACAATACCATTCAGTTAATCAACAGTTAACATCTTTGTTAATCAGCTAAACTTGAAAGATGGCTTTAGTGATGGCGGTACTCTGTTGTTTGAGCTGACCCCACTGCTCCACGGTGAGATTAATTCCCTTCTTGCCAGCAAGCAATTTGTTTCCGCTGGACTTTAAATAGTACTCTCTTATGTTAATGTAGGTGCGACCCTTGAAACGCTTGACAACAGCATATCGCTCACCTCCGATTTGAAATCGCACCGCCTTCCTGTCGTTCTCCTCCTGTTGTTCATCCGGTGGAAAGTACAGCTTGCGCTTGACTCCTGCCTTCCCTTTTACATTCTCTGGGGGATTAGCTCCTACTCTAGGGGTTGATGCTTCGGTGTCAGCAGCTAATCCCTTGGTTAATTGTTCAACAGCAGCAGACAAAACATCAACAGTGGGTGGATGTGGCTGCAACATCCGTTGCTCACGCAGATAAGTCGATGAACTGGGCAGATCCCACGAGGTCTCTCGTGTGAGCTTGTTGTAGAAATAGCTCTTGCCATGTGTCACACTCTGGGCTTCGCACCACCCAGCATCTATCATGTCGGGAGGAATGAGCTTTCTCTCCTCCTCGATGCGTGCCCTATTGGTCAGTGGTGGTGGTGCCGGGGCCGGAGTCGACGGCAGCGCCATCGCGCCAGGTGCGGGAACCACAGGTGTGGGCATCGGGGTCGATACAGGCTCACCGTTCATGTTAAGGCTCAAGTATTGTCGTTTGTCGACTGTTCACAATACAAGTAGCGTATACGAGCAACAATGCAATGTTCTTGATGAAAATATTGGCGAAAATATGAGAGTTTGAATTAAAATTTCCGTCTTTTATACTCTACCATCCTTCGCGTCGCCGAAACAACCAATCACAAAGAGTGTGTGGTTGCTCCATAAACAATGCGCAAACATTCAACCAATCAACGATGTCCATTCTATTTTAAGACACGACATGCCTTATGCGCTCTAGACGTGTCTCAACTTGCCCGAAATCATCAATATGCATGCTGCGCTTGCGCACTACTCCCTCCACCACACAAACTGCACACCTCCAACTTTAATTTTGTGTGCAGTTTGTATGGAGGGAGTAGTGCGCAGTTGTGTGCAGTATTTTGTGTACAGTATTTTGTGTGCAGTTTGTGTGCAGGGAGTAAGTATTTTGTGTGCAGTTTGTGTGGAGGGAGTAGTTTTGTGTGCAGTTTGTGTGGAGGGAGTAGTGCGCAGTTGTGTGCAGTATTTTGTGTGCAGTATTTTGTGTGCAGTTTGTGTGGAGGGAGTAAGTATTTTGTGTGCAGTTTGTGTGGAGGGAGTAGTGCGCAGTTGTGTGCATGCAGTATTTTGTATACAGTATTTTGTGTGCAGTTTGTGTGCAGGGAGTAAGTATTTTGTGTAATTCAATACATTAATATTTTCCATACAGTGTCTTTTCTAGTATTAAACCGCCACTTGTGCAAAGTGTTCAATTAAACAAGTCCAAGTTGTGAGGAGCAGTGCAGTGAGAGTGTTCCGCATTACGACCAACATTGAGGAGGAGGAGCACACCTCCACGCGCGCGCCCAGACGTGTCTCACGCGCGCGCGCCCAGACGTGTCTCAACCAGTATTTTGAGGAGGAGCAATGAGGATAGTGCGCAGTTGTGTGTGGAGGGAGTAAGTATTTTGTGTGCAGTTTGTGTGGAGGGAGTAGTGCGCAGTTGTGTGCAGTATTTTGTGTGCAGTTTGTGTGGAGTATTTTGTGTGCAGTTTGTGTGGAGGGAGTAGTGCGCAGTTGTGTGCAGTATTTTGTGTGCAGTATTTTGTGTGCAGTTTGTGTGGAGGGAGTAGTGCGCAGTTGTGTGCAGTATTTTGTGTAACACAATTTTTTTACTTGGCCGAAATGACGTCATAAAAAAAATATAAAAATACTGACATGACGTCATTGAGGTGGGATTTAGACGTGTCTCAACCAGTATTTTGAGGAGGAGGAGCAATGAGGAGGAGCAATGAGGAGGAGCAGTGCAGTGAGAGTGTGCCGCATTACGACCAACATTGTGGAGGAGGAGGAGGAGGAGGAGGAGTGATTTTTAGGAGGAGTGAATAAAAAAAATAAAAAAATAAATACTGACATGACGTCATAAAAAAATTCAATCATGTGTGCAGCAAATCAGTCCTCTTTGTGGAGGAGGTGGAGTGCCACCTCAATCCCACCTCCACCTCCTCCACAAAGAGGACTGATTTGCTGCACACATACTACTAATGTCTGTAGCTGCATCCAATCTACAGAATTACAAGCTAAAGATCAGATGCCATTTTGTACATAAATGTTTAGACATTGAAATAATCAAGAGTTGTATGGGTGCTTGTAAATTGCTAATAAAACAATGAAATACATATTTATTTTAACTGTCCATTTGGTTTCATGACTTGTCTTTTGTGGTTCCACTCCTCCCTCCCTCCCCCCCCCCACAATCAATTGAAACCACTTTGCTGACCTGTTTAACCTATTGTAAACAATCTAACAATGAGTGTACATGTACATGGTCTTACACATATAACTAGTGAAATGACTTCAGTGTAAATGAGCCCAACAACGATCATTTATTGACAAGAAAACATAATCAATCTGCATAATAAATGTACGCTCTGTATGTACGATTTAGTGACAGTTCAGAATAGGTGACATTCAGGGGCTGTCATTGGAATCGGTAATTTTGGAATAAAATGTCTGCGCCTCCCCCCCCCCCCACCCCAGGTTGTTGGTGATGGCATGTACTGCCACTGGTGATGAACCGACACATTTGTTTTCTAAAATTCTTTGGAGTATTACTGCAGCACTATAGAATCCAAGAACTGGGGAGGGGGAGGGGCAAACAAGCAATAAATGTAAGGGGCCCAGACATATGTTTGATTCCAAATTACCAATTCCATTGACCGAATCGAGAATCACACCCAGCATCAATTCTGCATAGCTGAACAGGCGCGGATCCAGGGGGGTCCGCGGGGGCACGTGCCCCCCGGGTAAATTGAGTAAAAAAAATAAAATAAAATAAAAAAAATTAGTTAGTCTACATTTCGTTTGCAATCGGTAGTCTGTGATCGGGTGCAAAGCAAGCTAGTCTGGTTTCTTGACCCGATTCCTCCACGTCTATAAATTGTTCCGTTTCGTCTTAAGAAGGGTCGGGGTACCGTGTGGAAATTACAATCGCCGATGTCAATTTACTGTCGGATTCTACGCCAGTACGCATAGGCCTGCGAAGTACGATGAGTCTTGCAGCTGATCTGCCGATGGTTTTAACACAGGGCAAGGAACAGTATGAAATCAAGCCCTTTTCTTGAAAATTTCAACTGGACTGAATTAAAACCAAGAAAATTTCCGGATAAATTAAAACTTAAGTCAAAAACTGCAAAATTAAATGCCAAAAATCGGGGAGGGAGAAACTTATATTGTTGTAGTCATGACATCGCTAAAATAATGCGCTCGCATTTAATAATAATAATAATAATAATAATAATAATAATAATAATAATAATAATAATAATAATAATAATAATAATAATAATAATAATAATAATAATAATAATAATAATAATAATAATAATAATAAAGATTTGTAGCGCACATATCCACCATGATTACAAACAAAATACAATGTTAGCATAGGAAAAAAAATGTTCGTGTTGGAATTGTTGCCCCCGTCTAAAAAATTCCTGGATCCGCGCCTGCTGAAGTAGCAAAATGTTTGTCCTCTTTCTGAAAAAGATTTAAGAGTGAACAGAGGAGTAAGGACTTAGATTTAAACAAATTCAAAATTATCAACAATCACTGTGAAATAAATTAAAACATTTTTTAACTGATATGGATTGGAAATGTGGTTATCAGATAGACCCCTTCTCTTGGAATGAAATGATAGTACTGCTATAGCAAAAAAATTACATATTATACTAAACCTTAATTTTGTTGTAATAAACAACCATTAAAACTAAATAAAATGTTCATCATTGGTATTTGATAATGAACATTGACTTCAACCCTGTAACACGTTAACATTAGATCTCATGAAAAATAGCGTAAAAACCAACCTGTGAAAATTTATTAAAAATAAGTGCTCCCCCTTGTGTTTCACAAAGTTATATCTGGGAAATTCTTGTATTTATAATGTCTTTTTTTTCTTTTTCTTTTCTCTAAGATAAAACTAGGCCCCCTAAAACTTAAAAGCATTTCGGACAAAATAATTTGGTCATTAGGCCTAAGCCGCCTATAGTATGTGTCCCAACCAAATAAAAATGTTTGATATTATTTTGAGAATATGAGAATCTAAACCAAAATTGAAGCTTCCCTTTCACAATTTTTTCTTGTCAAATATGTAGAGTATGTAATCAGGGATTAGGGCAATTTCACATAATTGCCAGGGGACATTGTCATGATTGTGTTCATCATGTTACACATGTTCTGTCTACCGATGGCAATGTAAAAACTATATCATGATATTGATCATGAATGATTGAGATTGCTCACCCAGAATCCAGCATGTCCAGATAGATGCTGCTAAGCACCGGTTTGTTCAGTCTATGCCTTTCTCCATGGTTGATCCAAGGTCTATCAAGCTTCTAATATTAAGCATTTTCCTCACTTTTTGGATGATCTTGGACGTCGACGTGCATCTGGTTGCAATCGAATCCAGGAATTCTGTGATCGTTCGTGTGTTTACAACGGATACAAAAAATGTAAAGACTGGAACCTTGTTCCTCTTGTTACAATCACGATGGTGTGCAATGCAGAGGTACCAGTCTAAATACAATCTGCAATATTGCCGTACAGGTTTCACGGTCGTAGACTACTGGAAATGCGTATACGTGACCTTTGACATTATTGTTGTTTTTTTGGACATTTCTCGGTAATTACATGATACCCAGATTTAGTTTTTTGAAGAAAACCTTCCAAAAAGGATTATCTATCATTCTATCAATCCCATTTTTTGCACTTTTAGGGCGGTGTGTACCTTTAATGTTCTGCTTTCCTTATTAGAGGAACAAATCACATAAAAACAACGAACTCTCTCACTCAAACAAAACGGACACATTACAACTGTTTGAAAAGAACATCAATTCAATGTCTTATCTAAAAAATAAGACAAGAGACCACCAGGCTCATTAATTTGAACAATTACATGCAACTGATGATTGCCGAGTAAGGCATGAAAGCTTAGCTATTGCTACTAAATGATCTGAAAAAATATCCTGTCTCTTCTACACGTTTCCCCAATTTGACCAATCGGTCATTATTGGTACGTTCAAACAAAAAAGCCTACTATTCCCACAAAACTCAATGTCAAATGGACAAACTTTGGAAATAGTCAGATACGGACTCGCTATATTTCAATTTGTATAACAAATGCATCTTGGAAAACAAAAACAAAAAGTCAACAAAGATGTAGTGTCACTGAATAGGATTGCACCATCATCTAGCTTACCGGATTCAAGTTCTGGTGTTAGCAACATAATGTGGGTTCGAATCACGGCCGTGACACTTGTGTCCTTGAGCAAGACACTTAATCATAATTGCTTCTCTCCACCCAGGGGTTAAATGGGTACCTGTGAAGGCAGAGTTGGTTCGCTCTATATGCGCTAGAAATGGCAGCAATTGAGCTGTATACTCCCCAGGGAGCTGAGATGCTTTCAGGAATGATTTATGAGCCTTATGAGCCTTATGAGCAGGGATAATAATATAATGCGCCTTGAGCACCACTTAGTTGGTGGATACGTGCGCTATATAAATCCACACATTATTATTATTATTATTATTATTATTATTACTAATCAATAGTGTGCATAATTAACACAATTTATTGTTAGGAAAACAAGCATTCAAATGAAAACAAATGACACAATGTACTCACAAAAATCATTGATTTCAATATTTTATTGATTGAAATTGACGTTTATGTAAAAATATTAAGAAAATTTAGATCCTAATGATGTCAAAAAACATGATAACCAAAAATCAGACGTAAAAAATGTAAACGCATGTAAACGCATGGTGCGACATGTGACTCATTTTCACAGAGCCGGTCACATATGTACGCGACATACAGACGACACTCGAAGGAATAACATTTCCACAAAATGTGCTTATCACAAGTATCAATTGATGTTGTTAAAATGTACACAAATATCCGCCAAACTGAGGCAATAAACTGTGTATGCAATGCCATCGACCAAACCAACTATCCATAGTTCATCAACAAATACATCCGAATATTTCTGGAACTAATACTCAACAGAAATTGTTTCCAATTTGGAAATAAAATCTACCTCCAGAAAATCGGTTGTGCAATTGGCTTAACAGCCAGTCCGGAAATTTGTGACATAATAACATTATATGATCTCGAAAATAAAATCCTACAACATAAAAATCCAAACATGGTGGCATACTAGACACAAAAGTGTACACCAAACCTACAGAAACATAATAATAATAATAATAATGTGTGGACTTATATAGCGCACGTATCCACCAACTGAGTGGTGCTCAAGGCGCATATTATTATCCCTGCTCATAAGGCTCATAAGGCTCATAAATCATTCCTGAAACCATCTCAGCTCCCTGGGGAGTATACAGCTCAATTGCTGCCATTACAGCGCATATAGGGCTAATCAACCAACTCTGCCCTCACAGGTACCCATTTAACCCCTGGGTGGAGAGAAGCAATTACGGTTAAGTGTCTTGCTCAAGGACACAAGTGTCACGGCCGGGATTCGAACCCACATTCCCACATATACCAGTTTCTACACAGAGATCACACCCACCTCATGTGTTCAAAGCATTTATCTACTGAGAGACTCTGCGACATGCTAAAAACACCAACAATGACGAAGATTTCACAGAAAAAGTCAAAATTTCTCACCAAAAATTATTAGCCAGAAGCTATACTCAAACCGAGCGAAACAACGCAACACAAAGTATCACTGGCCAACCAGCCATACTGATTCACAAATTACCAAAAGATAAGCAAAATAACGACTTATAAATCCGTTCGTAATACCACACAAGACGTGAAACAAGCAGTAAACAAACATTAGCCTCTGATACAACAAAACCATCAAACTCTCGGAAATATTTCCAAAACAACCCTTTGTTGCATTCAGAAAGGCTCAAAACATTCGGGAGAAATCAATCCGAGTAAATCTCACAAATACAGATCCAAAAGGATCAACTGAAAAACTCACTCCCTGGGACCCCAGGGACCAGTTTGAGATTTTCTTGTCAACATATAGTGCATGTTCTCTAGATTTTGACGGAAAAAGAAAAATCCTGAAATGTTGTTGGGAACATTGTTAATTTTCACAATAAATTTGGGAGGTCACTTTTGAAAATTGGGTCCAAGTTTAGGGTTTTGCCAGAGCCAGTCACATCTGGCTTTTTTTGAAAAACCAGATGAAACACTTAATGATCTGCTCTCTTTATTAGAGGAACAAATCACATAAACACAATGAACGAATGAACTCATACAAAACGGACATATTAATTACAACCTTTTGGAAAACATCAATTATGTCTTAATCAAAAATAAGACAGGAAACAATCCGGTTCTAACTTCTATTGCACCAACTATTGCAACTGATGTTTGCCCGCAATTGAGGCATGAAAGCGTATCTATTGCTACCAAAGGATCTGAAAAAAATATCCTTCAACACGTCTCTTCAACACATTTCCCCTTTTTTTGACCAATCGGTAATTTTTGGTAGGCCTACCTTTAAACAAAGGGTCAACTATTCCCACAAACTATATTGTCAAACCGACAAACAACGCAAATAGTCAGTTACGGACCCAAAATACGGACCCAAAATACAATTTGAAAAACAAATCAACAAAGATGTAGTGTCACTGAATGGGATTGCATGCACCGTTATTTTTCACTCAAATCTGATGTTTAAACAATTCTTTTTAAACAAAAAACTCCTGTGACAGCCACTGTAGGTCACCTTTCACGTCAGCTTTTAGAAATTTTAAGACACAAGAAAAATATTGCAGGATACCGAAAAACTTACAAAAACCCACATGGCCCAGTGGTAATCATGTACATTGACTCCCCCCACAATACTCATGACCAATCCAAAACAACAACACTGAGGAACCACACGAAATATAACTTCGTTGGCAAGCATCAAAACACGAAACTAAATAGGTTTTTCTACAAATGTCTGTGACAAATTTCGTGCCAACAGTGTACGACTGTTAAGAATAATGTTATTTGTTCTACTTACGAAGATATTGTGACACAAAACCATGCAACAAACAAAGAAAAGAGCCAGCCCTGCGACGACTCAACAAAACAGCAGCTGATGACGTCAGACTACAGATGAGCGATGTTCTGCGTAAAGCCAAGCCAGCCAAGCCCAACCTCTCCAAGGGAGAACTTTCTGCTTTACAGGACATCCGACGAGACAGCTCCATCCACATCCTCACCGCAGACAAAGGCAACGCTACAGTCATCATGGACCGAGCACAATACACCGACAAGGTAAGTCACATTTTATTATCCGATTCATACCGCCCCCTCAAGAAGAACCCCATCCCATCCATAGAGAAAAGAGTAGCTAGCAAACTCCTTGCCCTCCACCGTGCCGGTGGCCTCTCCATCCAACTCTACCGACATCTCAGACCATCCCACATCCTGCCCCTAGGTTCTTTGGCCAGCCTGAAGATTCACAAACCTGATGTCCCTCTCCCGCCCTATTGTCGCCTCCAGAGGTTCACCTACGTACAACACAGCCCGTCATTTAGCTAATATCCTCCGACCCTTGGTTGGTCTCACTCAACACCATGTGTCCAACTCCAGTCAGTTCGTTGAGATAACCCGGGGCCTAACACTTCAACCCAGATACTTCTTGGTTAGTTTTGATGTTGTCTCCTATTCACCAATGTCCCAACTGCTAGAGACATGCCTCCTGGTGAAGGAACAGACTCGTACAAGATCTTTCTCTTGATCGCACATCGCACATCACTCACCCGGACCAAATCTATTCATGATTTTGCTAACTAACATGTGTCTCTTCAAGTTGTTTTCTGTGTTTCAGGGCAAGTTCTACGAGCAGACAGCTGGGACATATCATGGATCTCCTTTATCCCCGGTCCTTGCTTGATATTTCTCATGGAAGAGTTTGAAAACTCTTCCCTCAACACCGCCTAACCTCCACCCCAAGCTGTGGCTCCTGATACGTGGATGACACCTTGTGTGGTTTTGGCCACACGGCAGAGACACACCCCCGGTTTCTACAACATCTAAACCAGCAACACCCAACGCAATCAAGTTCACCATGGAAACGGAAGAAAGATGACAGATCGCGTTCCTTGATGTTGGCATTTCCAGAAACCCAGACGGCTCCTACACACAACGTCTACAGAAAGCCCACGCACACAGATCGGTACACCTGAACCAGCGCTCCTTCCATCATCCAAGCATCAAGTCATCGGTCAACCGTACGCTCGTCAGCAACGCGCGTCTACAAGACGCATTTGTGACAAGGACAGCCTTCCCAAGGAACTACAGCACATCCGAACTACCCTCAAACGCAATTGGTTACAATCACAACAAGATCAACACAGCGAAGCCGGTTCCAAACTCAAAAAGCAAGGTAAGTGATCTAACCTCCTGCTTGTCTCCCCTATCTGAGTTCGACGTCTCTGAAAAAACTATACCATCCTCCGACAAGCAGGCATCGATGTGTTCCACTCAGCCCCCAGCAAACCCAAGGACTTCTACTACATACCCACAAGGCCAAAACCGGACCTGTTCAAACAGCAGCGCGAGTTCACTGGATCCCCTGTGAGTGCGGTAAGGTGTACATCGGCGAAACAAACGCAACCCTCCCCATCAGATTGAAGGAACACCGAGCACGGCCGCAGAGGAGATTTCGAGAAGTCCGCCATCGTCAAGCACTCGCATCAGGACCACCAAATCGACTGGCAGACGGCATCCAACTCATCCACACACATCGACGCATGGCACCCCAGACGCATCAGAGAGGCCATCGAGATCGTCAAACACGACACTGTGCCACAGGACATCGGGATTTCTTCATCAGCGACATACTTGGCGACCTATACTACAGACTGAAGGATCTTCATATTCAAAGTCCACCAACCCACCCCAGACTGAGGGATCTCCTATCCTAAGTCAACCACCCTCCTTCCCCTGTGCTTGTTAACAACCGATTCAGTTCAGTGAGTACCCCCCTTTCCCCCAACCCCCTGGGATCCTAGTCTCATGGTCTCACAGTTTCCCGCCTGCGCGCCTCAACGAACTAGAACCCAAATCCAGCATCCATTCATGGGATGATCCTTCCAGCAGCCTACTTAAGCAGCAGCATTTTTCCAGAGTCCGGCATTCTCCTGAGGGACGATCAGAACATACTGATCGAAACGTCGAGTTGTACCCCCAGTTCTTTTCAGAACTAATTACTACTCAATTGAGATTCCATGCATGGTGTCACCGCAATTAGTCTTACTTATCATCCTCACTCATGCAAAGCTACAAGTTTTACCTAAAAGACAGGTTTTAATGATGGGATTGCAGCGACGCGTTTCGCGGCGAATCACGTAATATTCCAGCTACATGTGCACTGCACCGGACTGTGTGATTTTTCCGGATATGGCTGAAGTGACTGTGTGTGATTTTTTCGGATACAGCGCGAAGTGACACATGGAAGTGTCCTGGTTGCGAAATTTGACACTAATTAGAGAATACTAATAATGCCACAGTGGTAACAGGAAGGATTCCCGAAAATGCGTTGTGCGTCAATTGGGGAAAAGTGTAGGCTTTTCGTTAATTTTCGTTTCGTCGTCTGGGTGTTTTAGTTCGAAAATGCCCTGAAAAACATCATTCCAGTGATAGAAAAAATGGCATCAAGTTGGATTTGGACTTCTTTATGGTTTGAAAATAATCCATGAAATCTTCAAGGATTGTACCCAAAAGTTGCATATGGGGGACTTTTTCGACGATAAGCCTGCCATTCTAGCACACAGGAGAAAGGTGGTTTGCAGAAATTATGTTTTTTACGTATTATAGCAAAACGATTGAAAAAATATAATTCGTGCCACAGAACATTTGTATAATTAAGAAAAGAATTATTTTTATTCCCAGAAATAGCGGTGTGCGTTTTCGGATATTTTTTGGGAACCCGGATACCCGAAATCAGGAAAGTTCGGATACCCGATACCGTTTTCATTCTTGTTGAAAACATATCCTTTTGGGGTTTGCCAAATACATGTAAATGTTTACAAAATTGACCTTTATAATACATAGGATACAAATTTTTTAAATTCGATCTTTATTTATAATAAAAAGTATAACATCTTGGTGATGACAAATATTGTATTTACTTAAAGTTATTTCCTGAAATAAAACCGTAAAATTGCTACAAAGCAGTGTCTTTAATAACCCCAAGGGTTACAATGTACACCCATACACTGTACCAAAAGAGTTCCAGTGATATGACTGCACGTGCACACACGCACGGCCGGTGCATCACGCAGCTTTCAGTGGCTCTCTGCGGCTACGACTGTGTCAGGAGGACTTTCGATATCATCAATGAATGAGACAATGATGTCAGAGCGCATGCGTATAAGTAAGGTTCACTTGGATTAATGTCATACAAAACGTGTTGAATAATGGCATTGGTCGATCAAAGGCGATGTGGGCGGAACTAACCTGTTGTGGGGAAATTAAAACGATTCATGTTGCTTGCGCCTGTCGCGCCCCTCTGCCCTTTCAAATAGGATATCCCGTACGTCATGTTGGCTTTTTGGGTAATAGGACATGATTTTTGCTTAATAAAATAATTATTATGAAACTAACAAACGGCAAAATATTACGAATCTAAAAATCAGAACTTGAAATATTAATTTCTTTCTATCACAATGAAGGAATTTTAGTTAAATGTCAATGGCCTGTCATAGTTAAACCCTTTGTTCCTGAAAAGAATGAATTTACTATAAGAACCTAGCTAAAATAATGGTAAAAAATAACAACTACTGTACTAATAATATACAAAACTAAACAATGATTTTAAAAATTTAAGATTATTTTCAGTCCCGAACCCAATATTTCTCTTTCAAAATCGGTTGCGGTGTACTGATTGGTTTGCACTTTATCTACTTTCGTTATAAATCATGTTCACTTTGGTAAGGGGCAGATTTAGTCCTTTTATTACAGTATATGACAAACCTTGCTGGAGAGTGGGGTTTGTTAAGAAAAAGTTAATCACCTCTTCAATTCCTTTCTTCAACCCCCAAAATTTATTTGAGTGTGCAGCATGTTGTAAGGGGTATAGAGGTCATGCATGCTAAGATCCTGCAGGAAAGAAAACAGTAACCATCCATCCTGGATCCTGTTGCACTTTTTAATATAATCAAGTAGTACGCATAACTTCGAGTCTGCTTTTACGCACTGATTAGTGGCTTTATATCGCTGTAAATGATGACCTCCTCTAAATAATAATATTAATTACCTTCTTGAAAGGAAAACTATAGCATTCATTTTATCATGGAGGAAAGTTCTTCCTTCCTCCTCTCCGTGATTTTACATAGATGTATTGTTCCAGATAGAAGTACAGTGTTGTAGCGGGGTAAGCTGCACAGATTTGTTACCCGCATTCAAAGGAAAACGGTGGGAATTTGCAGAAAAGGGGTTCAGAAAGTTGTAAAGACTAAAAGTGCGATTTTGCAGTTCATTTGTTTCCTGATATCCTTTTCTCTTTTTTTTTTTTTTTTTTTGAAAGCACAGTTAACAGTTACTTTAGATCCCACATGTATCAAATCGTTGGCTCTTGGCTTTTACTTGGCTGTGAACTCTCATTTTTATGGTGTATACTATAGACGCATAAAAGCAACAACATGTAGGCGTGAAAGAAGTGCAGATCCTTTTGTTGTATTTTTTTAGTCATATGAAACGTATTGAAATGAGGTCACAAATGAGGGTTGCGCTCACATGATTTGCAAAAAACATAGCTATAGCTTTCAAAACTGCAACTGGACGGGATGAATAACTTTGAATATGTCTGGGATTTTTTTAAATATAATATGCAGAGTAGATTAAGGTGAACACCTCCTCTGGTAGTTCAATGAACAATCTAGTTTTTTCCTGAGGTATTTTTTTTATATAGTTCGAGGCATTGGTATGAATTAAGATACCAAGACAAGTGATTGTTTGATAAGGGGCCATCCATCTTTGAGCAATTTATATGGTTCAGCCAAGTTTTTCAATTTTTTTATCAAAGTTTAAATTCTATATTTTTTCATCTTAGTAATTTTATGTCACAGTTGTCTTATTATTTACATCACCCGACTTACAATTGGAGCTGTACATTACTCCATGGTTCAATGTAACTACTTTTAAAAATACTTTTGGGTTTTTTCATCCCCACTTTTGCCAATTCCCA
>CM055819.1:6482618-6560610 GCA_029582265.1 Zoroaster sp. YZ-2022
AAAAAAAATAATGGCGACTCGGACGGGATTCAAACACAGGACCTTCTGCTTACTAGTACAGACGTCTTAACCTCTCGACCTATGTCGATTGGCTTGCCTGATGTCGATTGGCCGACAGAATCCTAGTCAGCGGGTGCCGCGATATTTATAGTGTCAATACCCTTTAACCGCTTGAATAACTCGTGTATAACTATATGGTGACCCTAGAACATCCAGACAAAATGACATAACGAAGACGGGGTTGATCTTTTACAAACAACAAGGAATTTCAATATATTTACAATTATTTACAATAATATTTACAATGTTTAATTGAACTAGAGATTGTTAATTAAATGAATGTTAAAGTTATCTGTATGTCTCTTCAATACTCTTTAATCCAAAAACTAGAATTTAATTTACAACATTTATTTGTTTCTTTTAGCAGAGGTTTGTATAATTCTACCATAATTTGTTATATTATTTGACAGAAGAGTTCTTGGTTATTAATACACTTAGTATGGTTGATAACTATCTAATTGATTACTTTCCTCCCTCAAGATGTTGGCCAGCATGTCAAACAGGCTTCACAAGTTTACGGTTAGCTCATGGGCGGATCCAGAACATTTTTAGGGGGGGGGGCTGACAATCAAAAACAATTATTCAAAGGGAGAGAAAAACAAAGCACAGTGAGGGAATGGGAGTGCGTTCTCCCTCCCTCTCTCTCCCTCCCTCTCCCTCTCCCCCTCCCTCCCCTCCCCCTCCCCCTTCATCATCATTGCCATTGGGTATACAGGGAATCTGACAAAGATGGCCGCAGTGTGATAGGCCTCAAGTCTAAGTTGAAAAACCATTAACATCACGGATTCAACTCACGCTATACAACGCGTGTACATAGGCCTATGGGGCGGTTATGGCGGGTTAAAGCGTGACTTGATAAAATTTGGCTCGTTTTGAATCAACCTGTGACATGCATACGTTCATATTTCTTGTATTCTAGTGCTGAATTTAGGAAAGAGTACTCTTTCTTAAAATTCAAACTGCAAATTATTCAGTTAATTATTTCACCTCAGACACATCATTAGGCCTACACAGGAAGATTAACACCATCATAAGCTTCACAATGATTAAAGGTGAAGAAGTCGTTGTCACACTGGGTATTCCCCAAGTGATATCCATACGTATACATGGGTGTTGATCGCTACTTTGAAGTGGGGGAGGGGGAGGGGGTCATCAGACAGTGTTGGATCCAGGATTTGGCCAAAATGGGGGAGTACCCCGGGTCGCACAGCCTCATCCTGCTTTTAGACATTATATTTGGGGTAAAACAATCACGAGTTTGTAAAACAGAATTATTGCAGTAAAATATAATAATAATGATAACAATTCCAGCTCGAACCGATCGCCGGGCCCAGAAATTATTTGATTCCAGGCGCTTTCTGATGCAATAATAATAGTTAACGTTTACAGGGCCAAGTTTGTGAAATATTCTGGCTGAAGATGCAGATGTCAATAGGACCTTCACCTTTTGCCAACCCAAACGTCTTAACCTGTGTAGTTTTTTCACAGACACTCGGAAAGCACTGAGTATGCAGTGCTATACACACGTCGGTGTGGGGCAAAATTAAGTCAATTGTTTATCTCCCGACGCAAGAATTTCACCAACCTATATATATATATCGCAGAACCCGCTGCTATATGGGATTCTAGCCGGCCAATTGTCATCGGGCAAGCTCGGTGGTCAAGCGGTTAAGACGTCTGCATTAGTAAGCAGGAGGTCATGGGTTCGAATCTCGCCCGAGTCGCCTGTATAGTTTTTTCACAGACACTCGGAAAGCACCGTATGTAGTGCTATACACACGTCGGTGTGGGGCAAAATTAAGTCAATTGTTTATCTCCCGACGCAAGAATTTCACCAACCTATAACCAGAAAATTGTTTTCAGGTTGTTACGTGTTCAATCATCAATGTTTCTCAAAATATACGGTGTAATTCAATTTTTGGCAAAATAGAACTCACTCGAGAGTGCTAGTAATAAACTTGAAAGATATACTGGTATACGGACAATCATTTCATCATGTTTTAACAAATTCTTTATTACTTTTAACAATCCGCCATCTTGAAACCAACCAAGCGTAACCGATCACAAACTTTGGTCAAGTTTGGTCAGAACAATGGCGTCATCGCAGCGCAACCGCACTCGCGCACCAGTTGTCGGGATTGGCTGACATATTTATTTTTTAAATATTTTTTTATGGACCATCAAAAAGTGTATGTGTGTGTGTGTGTGTGTGGGGGGGGGGGATTTGATATACTGTCCCCAAACTCTAAAAAGTGTGGGAAACTCTGTCCATTTTGTTTTATCTCACCTGTAACGGAATGTCCTTTTTTTTTAAGTAAAATAAATTCTTAAAGATAATTATATCTCCCGTGTTTGGATAACAGACGCAGAAAATAGAATTTATAAAGCGAACGAATTCTCAAAGATAATATCGAGAAAAAAAATCATTCGGATATTGGAAACTGTAAAGCGATATTTCAAATGTGCTTGATTCTGATTGACAGCCGCGCTGGCCAATCGGAAGACTGTCCACGCCCTCTGCCGGTTACTTGCAATGAATTGTGTGGTCCCGTGCAATCTGAGAATTAAAAGGTGGGGTTCCGGTACCGTCTTTCTTAATTTGAGTTTTTAATTTACTGGTACTATAAATCCTCGACAGATTTTTTCATTTGTCTCAAATGAAAACTTATAACTTCCTTAACCCCATATAAATAGCAACTCAACATTTTATATATTTGTTTTACCGTCAAATCGGCCCAAACACGGGCGATACATCTGTAAGTATCTCACCGTGTCAGAAAAAATGAATTACTTATAAAATGTTTGTATGTTGTTTATACTGTCTCATTTTGCCTTTGAGAAAGAACCTGCTAGGTTCGAAACGAATGGCCAATAACCATTATTTTGCATTTATACTACAGGTCCTTTAGGTTGGTATGCAACAGCTAATTCTCTATATAAGTATAAAATCATTAACCCTAACTCCCTAGGCCCATTTGTTTACACATAACCTGAATCCTCCAAAATCCTTCAGTAGTAAAGCAAGCACATGACATGTATGCACACATGTGTTTCTAATCTGTGGTACATGGCCAGGGACCCTCCCGGCATGCATGGAGCAATAAACAGTGTCCACTGACCCCGGCACTGACCTTGCAATCACTACAACAAACATGGATGTACATGTACCATGGAAAGGCAAGTATGCCTAATAACCTCTATCCTCCAAAATCCTTCACTTTAGCAAAGAGCATGTAGCATGTAACCTCAATCCTTCAGAATCCTTCACTTTGGCAAAGAGGATTTTGGAGGATTTGGGAAGGTTAGGGTTAATAAAGATATGTTATAAAGGAAATTCAAGTATGCAGATACTCACTTTTTAGCAAGCCCACATTCATATATTTTGTGAGCATACCCATTTATTGTGGATGACAATTATAGAGTAGGGTGAATTATTACTAGAATTTCAGTAGCAATACGATTACTCTTCATAGGGAAATAAGCAATTACAAGTCGCACATCACCATTAGTTTTACTTATATTTTACACAAACTAAGGCAATTTGTATATACAGTTTATTATGCAATTTGTTTATAAAAAGAAATTTTTCACCAAAAGAGAAACTGGATGTTTTAGGAATGCATTAATGCCATTCTAAGTAAATAACACAATATGTTGACATTAACAATTAAAAGCTGTTGAGATAATATCAATCCAACGATAAATATGATTAAATAGACAATGTCATCACGATTGCAGCAGACTTTCAACAGGGCATGGGATCGCCGTCCTAGTTTAATTGATGAAAGCTAGGACACCGATTCCATGCCCAGTTGCAAGTCTGCTCTGATCATGACGATATTGTCCCTTTAACACCCGGCCTACTGCCAGCAAGGGGGGGGGGGGGTGGGGATCAACTTGCTATCATACAAAACTTCAAAATTACTGGTCCAGTTGTCCGGTGTCATTTTTGAATACAGCATTTGGTGGCTAGCCAAAAATCCAAAATGTTTGATGATGCGACCGGTAAGATTTCTTTCTTTGGTTCCAGGCCTGTTTTTACATTCGTAAATATTCCTCCATGGTTTGACATTAGACATACAGCAAGTAATTAAATGTTGTGACTGATTCTCATCATCAGTAATGTCACATTATTCCTCTACATAACAAAAATGTGAACATTGTTTGCGATCTTTTTTTAAAAAGCATTTTAACAAGTTCATTTCAAACTGATTACACAGGTATGACAGTTTAAGTTTCTTTCTTAAAACTAAAAAAAAAATATTCAAATAAGAATATATGGTAACCTAATTTGGGTGCAGGCAAGCTTCAAAATCGGGAATGATTTGATTCATTTAATCATCAAATTTTTAAAACCATCTTACATTATTAGCTGATACGGAAGACAATTAACCCTAACCCCCTTGGTGCTCATCACTGGTAACGGCCTCAATCCTTCAAAATCAACCGATATGAGTTTATGGAGGATCCCTGCTTCCTCAATCCTTCAAAATCAACCCATATGAGTTTATGCAGGATCCGTACTATTTCCAATCCTTTAAAATCAACTGATATACATCATTGATTTTTGGTAGGCTAAGTCAATGGAATTTCAAGTCCTACCTCAATCCTACAAAATCATTCAAATCCTCCGGTTGATTCTGAAGGATGTGGGATGGTTAGGGTTAAAGGGACAATATTGTCAGGATCAGGTAGACTTTCGACAGGACATGAAATCAGTGTCCTAACAGATGAATTCAGTGACTAGAAATAAACTCCTAAGAGTGGCGATGGCCTAGATAACAGGGCCCGATAAGATCGTATTATCATGGGATGCTGCATAAAATACTGAGCCAGTGGCTGCATAATAATGAAATTCCATGCCCTGTCGAAAGTCTGCTCCGATCATGACGATATCGTCCCTTTAAACAAATATAATTTAACAATGCCCGTTATTTTTCCCCCCTGTGTTTTAGATAACAAATACTGTTGACAAGACTTCTAGAACTGAATACATTTATGGTATAAGCCTCTGTTGTGTTCCATACACAGCAACCCACAACTATCAACAAGATGGGTTGATATATTATTGCATGCATTTTTATCTCCCACAGACAGCAGATGGATTTGGATTGAACTGCCTGTTTGAAATAGGTTTGTTGCCTTGATGTGGGCCAATATGTAGAAGGGTCCGTGGATAAACTAACTGCTCATACCAAACTGTGTACATTTCTGTATAAGCTATTTTTCCTTTTAACAAAATTTCAGGATAAGGTGTATCGTACACCTGGAGAAAATTCATCTTTTTTATTTTTTTATATTTTTTTTTATATTTTAAATAAAGGAGCTTTACATATTCTTTTAAACCTTTAAAAGGGACAATATCGTCACGATCAACAGGGCATGGAATCAGAGTGCTAGTGCCAACTCAGTGACTGAAAATAACACCTCCCATGATAAGGTCATATTACCGTTGCTGCTGCATAAATGAGCCAGCAATTTTCTGTCGCTGTGTTCATCTTAAACTAGGGCGCCGATTCCATGCCCTGTTGAAAGTCTGCTCTGATCGTGACGATACTGCCCCTTTAATACTGAATGACTGCCAAGACTTATCTACTTTAAAAGTGTACAGTAACGAGGCTAAATACAGTGCGCATTAATTTTGTGCGTACATTATATGTAATATACTATTCAATAAAACAAAATAATATTGGCGACCATGATTGATTGCCCTCCCTGACATGGTCGTCTGGCTACATTGAGTTAAATTTATAACAAATCCAAACAATAATGGCCGCTTACTGATGAACTATATATTGTCCTGTCAGAACAACAAGGTCATATCTATAAAAAAAAAATGCAACAAGGTCGTATGTGCAATAGTGCATAAATTTGCACACATTAAAACAATTGAGTGCAACAACGTCGTGTCTTCTTCCATAGGTTTTGCGTGTTCATCCTGGAACTCTGTAAAAAGATACGACCTTGTTGCACTGAGCAAAATCCGTGTCTGCAACAAGGTCGTAACTATGATACGACCTTGTTGCACTGATGCGACGATATGATGTAACAATGAACTTCCAAATGAAATCCATCATACGGTGTAGCGTATCCAAGAGTACAATGGTCAACTTGCCCCCCAAACAAAAATTTAAATAGTTGTACTGGCTTCACCCCCCCCCCCCAAAAAAAAAGAAGTAAATTATTGTATAATATAATAAATTGTAAGTAGACATTTGTATGAAGGTGCCAGAATGCACTATTACACAGTTTGAGGTCTACATTTTTAAATCTGCGGTATGCCCCAACACCCCAAAGAGGAAAGGGGCTAATGTGAGTAGGGGGTTAATGTGAGTAGGAGAAAGGGAGTAAGATCCCAAGTCTACCCCCTCTACCCCTACCTTCAATCTACCCTTTAAGCCTACCCTTCAAGTTTATCCCCAACCCTACCCCTCCCAGTCTACATTTTTTAATCTGAGGAATGCCATAACACCGCAAAGAGGGAAGGGGTATGTGAGTAAGGGGGGTTAATGGGAGTTGGAGAACGAGAGTAAGCTCCCCAAGCCTACCCCTACCTTTGAAGCCTACCCCCCCCCCCCCCCCAAGCCTACCCCTCCAAGTCTACATTTTTAATGAAGAATGCCCTAACACCCCAAAGAGGGAAGGGGTAATGTGAGTAGGGGGTTAATGGGAGTTGGAGAACGAGAGTAAGCTCCCCAAGTCAACACCTACCTTTGAAGTCTACCCCTACCTTTGAAGCCTACCCCTCCAAGTCTACATTTTTAATCTGAGGAATGCCCTAACACCCCAAAGAGGGAAGGGGTAATGTGAGTAGGGGGGGTTTATGGGAGTTGGAGAACGAGAGTAAGCACCCCAAGTCTACCCCTACCTTTGAAGTCACCCCTACCTTTGAAACCTACCCCTCCAAGTCTACATTTTTAATCCGAGGAATGCCCTAACACCCCAAAGAGGGAAGGGGTAATGTGAGTAGGGCATTAATGGGAGTTGGAGAACAAGAGTAAGCTCCCCAAGTCTACCCCTACCTTTGAAGCCTACCCCCCAAGCCTACTCCTCCAAGTCTACCCCTCCAAGTCTACCCCTCCAAGTCTACCCCTTCAAGTCTACATTTTTAATCTGAGGAATGCCCTAACACCCCAAAGAGGAATGGGGTAATGTGAGTAGGGGGTTAATGGGAATGGGAGAAAGGGAGTAAGCTCAACCCCCCATACAAACGGCCATAGTGCTTAAATATACAAACTTGTTACAGCTTAATATGCATGGCCTTACCAGTTAGATTTACTCCGCTCATTGTGCGAGACAATATCGTCACGTTCAGAGCAGACATCCAACAGGGCATGGAATCGGTGTCCCAATCAGTGAGTGCAAAGATAACGATACGCATCAGCCACAGTAACATGATCTTATCGTGTCCTGTTATCTAGGCAAGCACGCGCTCGTGGGCCATTAATTTCAGTCAGCGAAGTTCAGCTAAAAAAACTAGACACCGATTCCATGTCCTGTTGCAAGTTTGCTCTGATCGTAACAATACTGTCCCTTTAAGCAAATTGTACTCCTCGAAAAAAAAAATTAAAATTCTTTTAAAGAAATATATATATATATCACATTTAAATATGAACCAGACTGTAACAGCTTGCAAATGCTGGCTAATTTACTTGTAGTACATTATTTTCATTTCTCCTAGAACCAAATCATTACTCCAAAACTAATACAAAAATATGCCAATAAAAGATTTACAATGTGTGACTGGTATATTGTCACAATAAAAACATCGGCCTATATACAGATTATAGGTGCATTAAACAGTACAAATTCAAATCCAAAATTCCCCACGGCCAAATCTATGATTAAATGAAAACACGGCCGACAACAGGCTCCAATTACAAACATTAATTCATTCAGTGGTTACATCGTTTATAGAAGCTTACAAATGTAATCATAAAACTTTCTTTTTAGATGTGAAAATCATTGCCAAAAAAAATAAATAAATAAAATCATTTTAACATTTGTGACCCGCTCTGACAAAACCCGAAACTTCTCGGCATTTACCATAATGCGTAACAGTCATGAAAAGTAAGACTAATTGCAGTGACACCATGTGAAATTCTCAATTGAGTAGTAATTAGTTCTGAAAAGAACTGGAGGTACAACTCGATGTTTCGATCAGTGTGCTCTGATCGTCCAGATCGTCCTCATTCTCCTGAGGACGATCAGAGCATACTGATCGAAACGTCGAGTTGTACCTCCAGTTCTTTTCAGAACTAATTACTACTCAATTGAGAATTTCACATGGTGTCACCACAATTAGTCTTACTTATCTTCCTCCTCACCATGCAAAGCTACAAGTTTGACCTAGTCATGAAAAGGTCAAAAACTGACCCCAGGGGCCAGTTTGAGGGACCAGTTTTCACCATATAGAGCATTTTCTCTAGATTTTGATGGAAAAAGAAAAATCCTGAAATGTTGTTGGGAACACTGTTAATTTTCACGATAAATTTGGGAGGTCACTTTTGAAAATTTGGTCCAAGTTTAGGGTTTTGCCAAAGCCAGTCACATTTGTCAAATCATGTCATGTATTAATTGTTCTCACTGAACAATTTTCTCTGAGTAAACAAGAATTTAATGGAGTTAATCATTTTAGCAACAAAATTAAACGACTTACTTTTAAAATAATGCAATATTTGATGAAAAACAAATTATAGATTTGTATTGTCTTCTATTGTTTCTTCATTATCTACACTTATCGAAGGCTTTGGACTCTTTTGTTGGGGTGGAGGTGGGGGGGAGATAGTGGGACGGCACAGACTTGTGGATTTTGGTCTTAGCGTTGGTGAGGGTGGGACCACTTCAGCCAGTACTACCGGGGGTGGCGAACTAAGTCTGTCTCGCCCTTGGCTCAACTTTTTGGCAGGCAATGGCGGCCGCATCGGCTTCTCCAACACCGGTGGTTTGTCTCCTTTAGCTGGTTTGGAAGGTCTGTCTGGTTTCTCCGGTGTGACTTTATCCGTGGCACTGGATGGGGAGCTGCCATTGACATTATTGCTTACGGTAGTCAGGTTTGATGGGACCGGGGAGTCTCTAGGTAGGGATGAGTTCGGTGACTGGGTGGGTGACACTGCTGGTACTGGAGGAGCTGGATTCTTCTTGACCGACCTTCTAGGTAGTGAAGCTGTCCTTATCCTGTAATTAGACAAAGCAAATCAATCAATAAATCAATTGCTTTGGAAGGCGTGCTCACTTGGCAAGATACCTTCAGCAAGATACCTCCAGCAAGATACCTCCAGCAAGATACCTCCAGCAAGATACCTCCAGCAAGATACCTCCAGCAAGATACCTCCAGCAAGATACCTCCAGCAAGATACCTCCAGCAAGATACCTCCAGCAAGATACCATCAGCAAGATACCATCAGCAAGATACCTTCAGCAAGATACCTTCTGCAAGATACCTTCTGCAAGATACCTTCTGCAAGATACCTTCTGCAAGATACCTTCTGTAATATTGCTTAGGGTCATGTGGTCTTTACCACAGAATAATGACCGGTTTTGGGCGTGGCCACGGGTGATAAAGGACCAAGCCGAGGGCCATGCACAAACCCGATCATTATACTGCGATAAAGAGCAAAGGTCAATCTTTTATTCCCATTCATAAATGCCCGTATCGATTTCATAAAGATTTAGTAATTTTTGTTGAAAACGGCCAAATAGAAATGGGTAAATTCACATTTTGGGTGCACACGAAAGACTTTCAAAGTACATGAATCTGATGCGAAACCCTCTTTGTCAATCTGATTGGTTCAAATCTATGTCACTCACCAGCTAAATGGAACAGTTGCATTGTATGTATGTCCGAAAAATGTAGCGTGAGTAACCAGCATTTTTCTCTTATAGAGCATACTATAACAAATTTCTGAAATTATTTTTGTTGTGCTGAGTAAGGTCTGGGTATAATGCAACTACTGTGAAAAAACTGATGAGTGGAATATATAAGTAAGGAAATAATGGCATTAAGAGTGAACCCAATACCTAAAAACTGTACCGTGAGTAACCATGGAATTGCCCTTAACAATATAACAAAATAAGTTGAACTGTCACAGGATGGTTTCTATAAATATCTCCTCCTTCATACAAAGTATTGATGCATCTAAAGACATCTCACCAATGGTGTTACAACCCCTTTAAACAGATCTGTCAAGCAAGTTAAGTTTATGCCATCATGTGAAGTGTGACTGGCTCTGGCAAAACCCTCAACTTGGACCCAATTTTCAAAAGTGAGATTTTGGTATAGTTTGATTCTCTAGATTTTCGTCTTTCATTTGATACCAGATTTGTAGAAATCAGAAAAAAACATTTTTTTATAATATAAGAAGCTTTAAAATTTTTTTTTTTTTTCCCTGATTTCTATAAATCTGGTATCAAATGAAAGAGGAAAATCTAGAGAATCAAACTATACCAAAATCTTTAAAAAAATAATTAAAAAAAAAAAAAAAAATCTGATTTCTATAAATCTGGTATCAAATGAAAGAGCAAAATCTAGAGAATCAAACTATACCAAAATCTCACTTTTGAAAATTGGGTCCAAGTATAGGGTTTTGCCAGAGCCAGTCACAAATGACAATTGTCGAACATCGCCCAATAGACTGATCCATTAAGCCCCACCCTATTACATATCGACCAATCACAGCCAAGATTACGCGTCCAAAAGTCCGACAAAAGTTACAATAGCTGTACGGTGTCGATTCAAATGTAAATGAGCCACCATTATGTATGTATGGAACGCGTCTAGCGTCTGGCCAATCGAAGGGCGAGGCTCAAATGTTTACCCACGTGTCGTTGCTAGGCAGTTACTATGGTGGGCGGGGCTTAACGGATCAGTCTATTATGCCTAATAAATTTAAGGCATTGCGTACCCCTGTATCCAAATATATATAGGAACAACATGTAGATGAAATGGTGTATAAAATATTGTCATGTTTATTAAGTAAATAAAATATCACCATCTGGTGCAGAAACCATGATACCAGTGCCTATGCAATGTGCATGCCATATGAATTAGAAGGTTAGTGTAGTTAGTGCCAGTGTGCGAAGCATGCAGACAACTACAAGAGAACCAAGGAATGCCAAGAACATGCATGTTTGATTAATTATAACAGAAGTCTAGTATTCCAATGCAAAGCGTGCAAGCATGCATGACACAAACTCAGTGCACGGCATTATACTCCAAATACGTGCGTGCTGATATACGTGAGGTGTTCTACCGAAAATCAAGACGCATTTGGGCAAGAAATCAAAATTGAGTTGGTTATTGATAATGAAAGTAGAGATGCAGGATTTGAGGCTTTGCATGGTGGAGATAGATGTTATTGAGTTCTTTCAGGTACACCATGTAATAATCTCTTATTGGAAGAAGTGATGGCTCTGAGAAGATCCAGTTGGTTTAGTAGAGATCTTCAGCTTTACAATGATAGCTTTCTTATTTTAATTGGACGTGCAAAAATGGAAGTAGGTAAGTTTTAAGTTTGTCTTTACGAAAACTGAAAACATTTGGTATAATTTAAGTAATTAACTTCTTACAAAGGTACTTCATTTTCCCTAGCAACGGGCATTACAGAAGAATAATATTGCCTTATATTGCTTTATTAAGGGTTTTATATACATCATTTTTTGGCTATTTCTCAGTTCTGATCACTGCCCAATTCCGTCTGATTTCGGTAGAACACGTCACAAAGAAGCGCGGTAACGGGTTTGTCTACCCTGACTGAGAGAATCATGGGAGAAACGCAAGATCACTGCTTGGTAGTTCCAGAACTACATGGGCTGTGAGCTAGACACGACTGGGCAGGCAGATAGTTGCTCAACACGCACTTCATATTGGCGTGTTTACAGCGCAGTACGTATCAAACGGGGGTGTAAAGTACGGTCCTCGCGTGACTTGGCACGACACCCAGAATGCACTGCTTCTTTTTTGAGACCTTCCATGCCCGTCTGTGGAATACAACGTCATGAATGCACCAACTCCATTTCAAGTCCAAATTAGGGGAATTCCATAATGCCATTGTGTGGTTCATATATGGAAATTCCTGTATACGCAATGCATACAGTAATTGTCGTAGTTCTGTCGACTGAAAAATTAAATAAAGTAATTTTAAACACAAAGCAGCAATGTTTCCGACTGCATTCCAGTCTGTTACCCACCTCCCACTCTCATACCTTTTCCTATGTTTTTGAATTTATCATTAAGTATGAGGACGTTTTCTACCTGGACGAAATTTTTTCTTCAGACATTTTATTTTAGAAAATGTAAGCGGGAACTCTTCCTTGGTAACCATTAACCCTAACCCCCTAGGTATTCTGGCTAGGAACCTTCCTGAATCCTCCAAAATCCATCAGTGCACTTTTGGAAACATGCCCTTATCTTCAAAATGCACGATGCATTTTTGTTGATCTTTCATATTCAGCACTTATGGCCTGTACTCCTTACCAGGTAGTAATTTTGCCCCATTTGAAGAGGTGAAACTACCAGTTTCCAACAGTGCTGAATTTTTCCAAAAAAGTGTCCCTTGGAGGATTTTGCAGGATCGTCATGATCAAGAGGGCATGGAATCAGAGTGCTAGTTTTAGATTAACTCAGTGACTGAAAATAATCATCCCACATGATAAGGTCATATTACTGTTGCTGCTGCATAAATGAGCCAGTAATTTTCAGTCACTGTTGTGTTCATCTTGAACTAGGACACCGATTCCATGCCCTGTTGAAAGTCTGATTGTGACGATACTGCTCTGATCGTGATGATACTGCTCTGATCGAATACTTGAACGGAGCCATCAGCGAACCAGTGATATGCTAACGTCCCTATACATGTAGGAAAAAATCCTCAGACAGCCGCTATTTCGCATGCAAGCGCCCTCATCTGGCCATGAACAGGGTCCATTACACATCTAACACACTTTGTGTAAGTTAACAGCAATAAGTAATTAATACAACCATGTCCCAAGAAGCTGCACTATAAAGCAAGGTTGGCTGAGACTGCAAAAAAAAAATAACTTTTTCTGAAAACAAAGTAAAAATTAAAACATAAAACTTGATGTTGTCTAAAACTAATTTGTAAATTTGGGGATTATCTAAAATTTTACCTGAAATAATAACAATCTTTCATTGTACATATTTCATGATTCTAGTGATGTCATTCGATAAAATATTATATTTTTGAGGTATTATATCATGATCATATGATAAGTGATGAATTTTAATATTTTTTTTCCATTGGTGCCATGTTTTCTTCTTTTGATGTATTGAGACTATCTTTTGTGCAATGTTCTTTTTGTCTAAACATTCTATGTAACTTAAAGGGACAATATTGTCACGATCAGAGTTGACCTTCAACAGGGCATGGAATCGGTGTCCTAGTTTAAGATGAACACAGTGACTGAAAATGACCTTATCATGTGGGGTGATATTTTCAGTCGCTGAGTTTATCTAAAACTAGCACTCCGATTCCATGCCCTGTTGATCGTGACGGTATTGTCCCATTAAGGTAAGGATTTCATGTGATTGACAGTATCAGTGATTTTGTCAGTAATGTTAGTTGAATTTTATAATCATATTTTGGGAATCTATCCTTTCCTGAAAATATATATGAGACATTGAGTTATTAACCTTCCTACTAGAGCTGAACTTTTATTGCCAAGTAGCTATAGTGGTCAAAATCAGTCAACTGACTGTTTTGACTGTTGACCCAAATGTGCACACGGGGGCATTTTTGACTGGTTTTGACTGGTCATTTTGACCACCCTGAACAATGCTATTACCAGTCAAACAAAGGTTGACTCATTTTGACCTGTAAATGTACATGTACTTACTACACGTAAGGTTTGATAGTATTCGACTTTTTAAGTGCACTAGATACACCTTGGCAAGTACACCAACATTCTGACTGATTTTGACTCTTGCAGTCACAGGAGGGTTTGTGTGTTTCTTCCCAGAATGTTTTAACTCCTAGAGTTACCCTATAAAATGTCATAAACGTCGGGAGAAAGTTAACCTTCCCCCCCAAAAAAAGCTTTCAAGTTAGGCGAATCTTTTGATTATTTTTTTTTTGCAGTAAACTCAGCATGCGAAGCACTACTTTTGAAGATAAACAGAAGTTGGCATGTTTCAAGTACCTTGTCATGCATCGGGTTTTATGGAGTGACTATGTACCCTTCGCAGACTAGTTTTTGGGAGGAGTTTTGGAGGTGCCTTAAGCCCCCTTTCCAGAGATCTACACCTTTCTGCCCCCTTAAACTCAGCATCAGGTGGTGGGGCAGGGGCTCTCCGTTTGATTTGCTTCTGCCCAGAGGGTGAGGGTGAACCGCTATTGAAAATACCACAAACATAAAGAACTCAAGCTTTACCCATAGACTACTGTGCAAATATATACGAGCGCGTTGCGTCTCGGTCTAGCTACTAATCACATTCACATTTCCCCTATAGTTACTGCGCAGTTTATATTGGAACAATTTACATAGTTATTACACTGAACACAGACAATCTAAGAAAAGCATGGCTAACTGTTATTCAGTGTGGCTGTAACACTGATAGACAATATCAAGGGTGTTATTTGACAAAAGTAACAAAAAAATGGAAAAATGGGTAGTGGGCCTGGGTCTCCCTTTGGTCTAGAGGACAAAGCCCCCCTGAACCTCCTGGATGTTTAATTTTGGAGGATTTACAGACTCTCCACATCCCCACAACCAAGAAACTAGAGGTTTGGACACAATACAGGCTACTCCTTTCTTTCCTTGGTGGCTACTTTATTCAAGAAAATTTTAAGGCAATGGGAGATTTGTAATTAAAAAAATCCTGAAATCAGGAAAAATCCTGAGAAATCACAGGCCTGCAATATCCTGTGAGGTAAGGGTCAGTTTGGCAGTATTTTGTTGTTAGCTAGACTAGCACGCATTCTGAAAACCGACTTGCGCATGCGCACTGTGGTATTTGCGAAGAGGTCCATGCACGACTATACTGAGCCAAGTATTCACATCTTTGTATCATTTTAACGACACATGTATGTATCTTTGTTATTTATTGCCTTCAGGTGGTGGCTGGCGATAAATCACAATATAAATATGTTCTGGAAAAAATGTTTTGTTCATTCACAATGGGAGCATCAAAATAGTCTGAAAACCGATTGTAAACACTTTGTATGAAGAAGTAATTTTGGACTCGGGTGTCAATCGAACACAACCATGTGAGTGCCATGGTCGAGCGGTTTAGTGCATTGGATTTGTGTTCTGATGGCTGAGTCGTCAGAATGTGGGTTCGAATCCCGACAGCGACCGTGGTGCTTGTGTCCTTGAGCAAGACACTTTACCATAATTGTTTCTCTCCACCCAGGGGTAAATGGGTACCTGTGAGGGCAGAGTTGGTTGTTGTGTTTGATGAGCCCATATGTGCCAAAATGGCAGCAATTGAGCTGTATACTCCCCAGGGAGCTGAGATGGTTTCAGGAATGATTTATGTGCCTGATGAGCAAGGGTAATAATGTACAGCGCTGTGATACCTTGTTTAAGAGCGCTTTAAAATGCCCTACATTATTTATTATTACAACCTCCTGCTTTATACTAGTGCAGATGTCTTAACCTCGTGACCACCAAGCTTGTCAACTGCAAGTTGATGATCCCCACACAAGTCACCTGAGGCACCAAGTAGACAGTGTTTTATAGAAGGGCAAGAATTCCATCACAGTTTGTTCTTATTCAAATCTGTCGAGTTTCGCGGAAATGGTCAGGATATCATTCGCCATTTTTTGTGTGGATAATGGTGCTATAAAACAAGGAGGTTTAATCTGTTGAAGCCCTCGTCATGGTTTTAAAAAGTGCATTGGATCTGGGGTGCATGCAAAACGGCTTGGCATAATTAATACCATGCAAAATAGAAAGCCGACATTTGCTACATAAAGATTCCTGCAAATCAACTTCAAGCAAACTTTATGATTGCAATTCATAAAACAAATTTCAGCATGCAAGTAGGCCCAAACTCAAGAAAAGGTTAGCTGGTAAAAAACAAAACAAAAAGAAAGGCATCCACACGTTGGAACCACAGTTACGTGACATAAAACATAAATGTTACCTTCAAGCCTTCTTCTTGGGGTAAACAAGGGTAAACATGGGTAAACATGGGTAATCAAGGGTAATCAAGGGTAATCAAGGATAAACAAGGGTAAACATGGGTAAACAAGGATAAACATGGGTAAACAAGGATAAACAAGGGTAATCAAGGGTAAACAAGGGTAATCAAGGATAAACAAGGGTAAACATGGGTAAACAAGGGTAAACATGGGTAAACAAGGGATTTAAAACATACAGCAATTGCCTTCAAAACTGAATTACTAACTTGTCACTTAAATGACTCAGCTGTAATGGGGAAATGCTCGTTTCCACTTGAGGTGAGGTTGCTGGATGACCCGCCTGGGCTGGGCCTGAGGTCACCGCTGGACTGTGGTGAGAATGGTCACCGGGGGGAGGAGAACTGACTTCTATGGCCGGTGATGATGTATTCTCTGCTGTATCTCCACTTGAATGAGTTGATTCCGAGAAGGAGTTGGACTTTGGCCTTGATATTGTGAAATTGATATCTACAGACACAGAGAGAAACTATATGCTAATACCCACGTACCTGTGAATGTTACATTTATAACATGCCGAGGTGCAGTAATGGGTAAATCAGATAAGGCCATATAAAATAAAGTCTCCAGTTTCAGGTCTCTGCTTGTCTCACCTCAGACCTGCGCGTCAGCATTTTTAGTTTGGTTTTTTTTTGCTATGAAACGGTGTCCGATTGTAGCCAAAACTGCTGGATCAATGGGAATTATGCTGTGCTATGTTTTAAAAGGTTTTTTTTTTTTTTTTACATAGGGGTATGAACGTTTGCCCGATTTGTGAGGCCTCTCTTAGCCACCATACTTTGTGGAGTACTATGCTGTGGACCTCTGCAGTAAAAAGGTACCCCAGTTGTTGGACTTTGATGGAATTGTTAGAGTAGCAAATGCAAAGCATCCATGGCTTGGCTATACACAGTCCTAGGGCTGTGCCGGGTATCCGGATACCCGACCGAAACGGTCATTACCCGGTTCCATTTTTCGGTTCCAATTACCCGTAAACGACTTAACATTTGAACGGTGCGAACAGAAATCCGTGACTCTTGAACAATGCACTTGTACAGACAATTATCTTTAAATTCAAGAGATTACGCTCCAATAAAGAAAAGATTGATAGTATGGTATCCTCTGTGTTATAAAAGTCAATTTGTTACCATTTACAGCACATGTATTTGTGCACCACTGGAGGCATGTTTTCAACAAAAATGAAAACGGGTATCCGGGTATCCGAAGTTTCCTGATTTTGAGTATCCGGTTCCAAAAATATCCGAAAACGCACAGTCCTACACAGTCCTGAATCCAACAAAAAGCAGCCGGTGGAGTTTGATGGATTTGGTACACATGGCTACATGCTCTATTCGCTGGGCTATACTGTGGAGTACTGAATCCAACAAAAAGCAGCCGGTGGAGTTTGATGGATTTGGTACACATGGCTACATGCTCTATTCGTTGGGCTATACTGTGGAGTACTGAATCCATCAAAAGCAGCTGGTGGAGTTTGATGGATTTGGTACACATGGCTACATGCTCTATTCGCTGGGCTATACTGTGGAGTACTGAATCCATCAAAAGCAGCCGGTGGAGTTTGATGGATTCGGTACACATGGCTACATGCTCTATTCTCTGGGCTATATTGTGGAGTACTGAATCCATCAGAATCAGGCAAAACCAGGAGAAGGATTTTGGAGGATTTGAGGTAGTTCGGGTAGTTAATCTTCCAGTGCAGTCAAGACTCCAGGTCAGTTAATCTGTCCGGTAAATCCATCTCAAATAAAAGCTGCCTCATCAAAATCATTACACGCATTATGGGCAAGCTCTTGTCACAGATACAAATTGGATCAATATTTGTTAAGATTTAGTTGACTGATCAGAAATCAATTATGTGTAAGAAAGGAAGATGGCTTAGTTTTCCCAGTGCTACGTTACTTTAACCGTGTGTTCTGAAACAGTGAAACATGGTTGTCTGTCTTTAAAATTACAATAAGGGTGTGTTTGTTTCACTCAAGATCACGGATCAGGATCAGGATCAGGATCAGGATCAGGATCAGGATCAGGATCAGGATCAGGATCGTGTGATATTGCGCAGTGCAAAAACAAAATGGACACTTTTTGGGATCAAATCCATGTCGTAGCTCAGCCACTAGATGATGCCTGTTGTATACGGCTGAGTGCCAGACTACGGCTGAACCATGCCCGTGGCAGAATCCATCCGCTAAATTTAGATTTTTGTCGTGACAAACTTATTGAAATATCATTCAACGGCAATAATCCTTTGTTTTGGCCTTCATATAAATAGTTTTAAGAAGTTTTTTTTTTTGGTTGTTCATGTTGATTTTATTGATTCTGTAATGATTTTCGATTGTGCCATCTTGGATCTCACGTATCCGCGACCAGGATCAGCAAATACAGTATCTGGATCAGTAAACTGTCTAAACCGTACGGACTTCCTGGTGATCGAGATCCGGATATGTGCAAAACAAACAGACCCCTAAAGTTTGCAATGAAATTTACCTTCTGGGAAGAACCAATCAGCGTAACTAATGAAAGACTCAATGACAGTGGCAGACACACCAGTACTTGTTACAGACATCCTGTAAATAAACAGTAACACAAATTCCTCTCACAAAATTTTCACAATCAGAATAGACTTTCGACAGGGCACGGAATCGGTGTCCTAGTTTTAGATGAACGCGGTGACTGGAAACAATACCCCACTAGCGCGCTGGCCTAGATGACAGGGCGCGATACATTATTATCCCTGCTCATCAGGCTCATAAATCATTCCTGAAACCATCTCAGCTCCCTGGGGAGTATACAGCTCAATTGCTGCCATTACAGCGCATATAGGGCTAATCAAACACAACAACCAACTCTGCCCTCACAGGTACCCATTTACCCCTGGGTGGAGAGAAGCAATTATGATAAAGTGTCTTGCTGAAGGACACAAGCACCATGGTCGCAGCCAGGATTCGAACCCACATTCTGACGACTCAGCCATCAGAACACAAATCCGATGCACTAAAACCGCTCGACCATGCCACTCCACATCTACTCACCCGCCATCCTCCTCGGACCATAAGCAATTAGGGCCAACCACAAGAGACAAGTTGGACGCATTCATCTTGTTCTGCTCACTCCTGTTTGCGACTTTCCCAAGGAATTTGATGAGATATCTGAAGTTGTTGTAGTTAGCTGGAGGGAGTTTACTGATGATGGTCCAGAGAGCTTGCAACTGCTGGTCCTTGTCTTTTTTTATTCTGTGTTCACAAAACAAACAAGGTTAGCATATATGCAGGTACCTTATTAGCCTGAAGATCTGACGTCACGCTTCGAGGCTCGTGAATTACACCAGATACCGGCCTCTCAGTTTGGGAGAGATTCAAACTTTGGCCTTGGTTGGTAGCTAGCGGTTATAGCAGGCTAGCACAAAGCCTGAAGATCTGACGTCACACTTCAAGGCTCGTGAATTACGCCAGATACCGGCCTCTCAGTTTGGGAGAGATTCAAACTTTGGCCTTGGTTGGTAGCTAGCGGTTACAGCAGGCTAGCACATCACCTGAAGATCTGACGTCACGCTTCAAGGCTCGTGAATTACGCCAGATACCGGCCTCTCAGTTTGCATTTACTGGGCGAGATTCATCTTTGACCTTGCGCGCGATGATGGGCGTCCATGCACAATATCTCCAGTGATATTTGGCTGGCAGAAGTACATGTACGCGTGCACGTGACAGCGTTACATTCGCATGCGAGCCTCGAAGCGTGAGGGTAGATCTTTGGCACAAACGTGTCCCATATAATCCCTTGAATGGCACGGGCGGAGCCTGTCTCTTTCCTCGACAGGATTAATAAAATACTATTGCGAATTAATACACTGCCATTATGCTAAGTAAAGACTGTTTGCGGTGACACCATGTAGAAATTCTCTATTGAGTAGGAAATAGTTTTGAAAAGAACCGGTTGGTTACAACTTGACATTTTTGATCTGTATGCTCATTCTCCTGAAGACGATCAGAGCATGCTGATCGAAACATTGAACCGGTTGTAACCAACTGGAAATTTTCAGAACCACTTACTACTCAAAAGAGAATTTCTACATGGTGTCACCACAAACAGTCTCTACTTATCCTTTCCACCAGGCAAAGCTTCAAGTCTTACCTACCATTATGCTGTTTAACATGAAACAAGAGAAAAACGATAAAACACAGAATAGATATTCCAAGCCAGCTCTTGATTTGTTGCTTTGTTACAGATTTCTTTCAAACACCGATACTGAAGACAGAACTTACGACAGGGTTTGGATGAATTCTGGATAGAGTGAGAATGTAAGCAAAGGCTCTGGAAGTTCCCTCAGATACTGTTTCAAGACACCTGCAGATAAACCAAACAAACATAAATATAACAATTTAATTTTGCCCTACACCGACGTGAGTATAGCACTGTATACTCAGTGCTTTCCGAGTGTCTGTGAAAAAACTACACAGGCGACTCGGGCGGGTTCGAAGACGTCTGCACTAGTAAGCAGGAGGTTGTGGGTTCGAATCCCGCCTGAGTCGCCTGTGTAGTTTTTTCACAGACACTCGGAAAGCACTGAGTATACAGTGCTATACACACGTCGGTGTAGGGCAAAATTAAATCAATTGTTTATCTCCCGACGCAAGAATTTCACCAACCTATACATATAAATATACATGTAGTCGTTAATATTGCATATTGCTAAAACCACATCATGAATATTAGTGTATGTGACCTGCTCTGGCAAAACCTAAACTTCTCGGCAATTACCATAATGCATAACAGCCATGAAGAGGTCAGAAACTGACCCCAGGCCCCAATTTGAAGGACCAGTTTGAGGGTCCAGTTTTCATGTCACCATATAGAGCATTTCTTCAGATTTTGATGAAAAAAGAAAAATCCTGAAGTGTTGTTGGGAACATTGTTAATTTTCACGATAAATTTGGGAGGTCACTTTTGAAAATTAGGTTTAGGATTTTTCCATTCATTTTAAGTATCCACCAGGCACGTAGGAACCGGGGGAGAGGGGCCAATGGCCCCCTGAAAAGATGCTGGTTGGGGGGCCCTGGCCCCCCTTAAAAGATTATAAGCCAGTGATTGTTTTTTTCCCCTTTGCGGTGAGGATGTCTCATCAGAGTTAAGACATCTCAACGCTAGTGACAACTCGACCTAAAAAAAACTTGACCTATGAGACAACTCGGCCTCTGTGACAACTCAACCAAATTTATCATTGCTTAGAAGTTGATCGTCGTTTTCCCCCTCGAAAAAAAAAAATTGATCACTATATTCTAGCACTCAGTATGGATCAAATTCTAGCACAAAATTCAATCATTTTCTATGTAATACACGCACTGGCGAAATTAGGAAACCTTGTGTTTGTTCAACAATTTGGTTAGTGTGTTCTGATAATTATCAGGGGATAATATTTAAAAAAAAAAAAAAAATTCTGGGAAATACATTATGACTATACATGTAGTTTGTTTTGGTATGTGTTTTAACTACATGTTAGTTAAATGGTTGTGTACGATTAAAGGGACAATATCGTCACGATCAACAGGGCATGGAATCGGTGTGCTAGTTTTAGATTAACTCAGTGACTGAAAATAATACCCCACATGATAAGGTCATGTTACCATTGCTGCTGCAGAAATGAGCCAGTAATTTTCACGTGCTGCGTTCATCTCAAACTAGGACACTGATTCCAAGCCCTGTAGAAAGTCTGATCTGCTCTGATCGTGATGACACTGTCCCTTGAACAGGGTTTGAATTTGCCAGTGGCCTTCAGCTGGCAAAATGCCAGATAAAACGGCAGCGAACAAGTCAAAACCCCGGTCAGGTGGGCCTAGTCAAAACCCCTCTCCTAGTAGTCTGGCGGGCTAGTCAAAGCCCCTCTCCTAGTAGTCCGGCGGACTAGTCAAACCCCTCTCCTAGTAGTCCGGCAGGCTAGTCAAAACCCCTCTCCTAGTAGTCAGATGGGCTAGTCAATTCCCCTCTCCTAGTAGTCCGACGGGCTAGTCAAAACCCCTCTCCTAGTAGTCAGATGGGCTAGTCTAAACCCCTCTCCTAGTATTCCGACAGGCTAGTCAATACCCCTCTCCTAGCAGTCAGACGGGCTAGTCAAAACCCCTCTCCCAGTAGTCCGGTGGACTAGTCAAAACCCCTCTCCTAGTAGTCAGACGGGCTAGTCAAAACCCCTCTCCCAGTAGTCCGACGAGCTAGTCAAAACCCCTCTCCTAGTAGTCCGACGGGCTAGTCAAAACCCCTCTCCTAGTATTCTGACGGGCTAGTCAATACCCCTCTCCTAGTAGTCAGACGGGCTAGTCAAAACCCCTCTCCTAGTAGTCCGGCGGACTAGTCAAAACCCCTCTCCTAGTAGTCAGACGGGCTAGTCAAAACCCCTCTCCTAGTAGTCCGACGGGCTAGTCAAACCCCTCCTAGTAGTCCGACGGGCTAGTCAAAACCCCTCTCCTTGTAGTCCGAAGGGCTAGTCAAAACCCCTCTCCTAGTAGTCCGGCAGTCTAGTCAAAACCCCTTTCCTAGTAGTCAGACAGGCTAGTCAAAACCCCTCTCCTAGTATTCTGACGGGCTAGTCAATACCCCTCTCCTAGTAGTCAGACGGGCTAGTCAAAACCCCTCTCCTAGTAGTCCGGCGGACTAGTCAAAACCCCTCTCCTAGTAGTTAGACGGGCTAGTCAAAACCCCTCTCCTAGTAGTCCGACGGGCTAGTCAAAACCCCTCTCCTAGTAGTCCGACGGGCTAGTCAAAACCCCTCTCCTTGTAGTCCGAAGGGCTAGTCAAAACCCCTCTCCTAGTAGTCCGGCAGTCTAGTCAAAACCCCTTTCCTAGTAGTCAGACAGGCTAGTCAAAACCCCTTTCCTAGTAGTCCGACGGGCTAGTCAAAACCCCTCTCCTAGTAATCCGACGGGCTAGTCAAAACCCCTCTCCTAGTAGTCAGACGGGCTAGTCAAAACCCCTCTCCTAGTAGTCCGACGGGCTAGTCAAAACCCCTCTCCTAGTAGTCCGACGGGCTAGTCAAAACCCCTCTCCTAGTATTCTGACGGGCTAGTCAATACCCCTCTCCTAGTAGTCAGACGGGCTAGTCAAAACCCCTCTCCTAGTAGTCCGGCGGACTAGTCAAAACCCCTCTCCTAGTAGTCAGACGGGCTAGTCAAAACCCCTCTCCTAGTAGTCCGACGGGCTAGTCAAAACCCCTCTCCTAGTAGTCCGACGGGCTAGTCAAAACCCCTCTCCTTGTAGTCCGAAGGGCTAGTCAAAACCCCTCTCCTAGTAGTCCGGCAGTCTAGTCAAAACCCCTTTCCTAGTAGTCAGACAGGCTAGTCAAAACCCCTCTCCTAGTATTCTGACGGGCTAGTCAATACCCCTCTCCTAGTAGTCAGACGGGCTAGTCAAAACCCCTCTCCTAGTAGTCCGGCGGACTAGTCAAAACCCCTCTCCTAGTAGTTAGACGGGCTAGTCAAAACCCCTCTCCTAGTAGTCCGACGGGCTAGTCAAAACCCCTCTCCTAGTAGTCCGACGGGCTAGTCAAAACCCCTCTCCTAGTAGTCCGACGGGCTAGTCAAAACCCCTCTCCTTGTAGTCCGAAGGGCTAGTCAAAACCCCTCTCCTAGTAGTCCGGCAGTCTAGTCAAAACCCCTTTCCTAGTAGTCAGACAGGCTAGTCAAAACCCCTCTCCTAGTAGTCCGGCAGTCTAGTCAAAACCCCTTTCCTAGTAGTCCGACGGGCTAGTCAAAACCCCTCTCCTAGTAATCCGACGGGCTAGTCAAAACCCCTCTCCTAGTAGTCCGGTGGACTAGTCAAAACCCCTCTCCTAGTAGTCAGATGGGCTAGTCAAAACCCCTCTCCTAGTAGTCCAGCAGGCCAGTCCAAATTACAAAGACTGCACTGAATCCTAGGTATTTTTATTTTATATTTACACATTTTATTCCACTGGGCCATGATTTCATCATTTTCAAATATGCTAGCATTGTAAAATTTTCAAAGGTATATTCTCTTATAATCAAGGAAGTAACGACATGAGGTCTCGTAAGGGAATTCCCTCACGCAAAATTTATACTGTGCACTATACCAGTGCGGACCAGTGAAAATGCACAAGGAATAGCTAAAAGTCAAACTTACTGGTCCGGCCGGTCAGTGAACAAAAAAATGTTCAGGGCAAATCTGAAAAATTTAATTATTGGTCATTCTGAAATGACACTACTCAAGTAAACAAATAAAGAGAAATTGCGTATTGAGTAATGAGTAGTTATGTGTTAGCTCACTCACCTGCTAGTGCATGTTCCATTCCTAGCTCCACGTCTATCTCAACATTGGCATCTAATGCTGCCTGTATATCAAGAATCATAACAATGACATCATATGCACATGTATGTTACAATTAAAGGGACAGTATCGTCACGATCAGAGCAGACTTTCAACGGGGCATGGAATCGGTGTCCTAGTTAAAGATGAACACAGTGACTGAAAATTACTGGCTCATTTATGCAGCAGTAATGGTTATGTGACCTTATCATGTGGGGTATTATTTCCATATTTCGGTCAAAATAAAAATTTTAAATTCTGTCTCGTTGAAATTATGTAACAAGAAATAATAGGGACAGTTTTTTGGAGACACCCTGCATTCATGGGTGTGATTTGACCAAAGTAAAAAATCCTGAAGAATGGGTGCAGGCCTGGGCCTCCCTTTGGTCTAGAGGACAAAGCCCCTTGAACCTCCTGGATGTTTAATTTTGGAGGATTTATAGACTCTCCACATCCCCACAAACAAGAAACTAGAGGTTTGGACACAACACAGGCTACTGCTTTCTTTCCTTGGTGGCTAGGGAGATTTGTCAAAAATCCTGAAATCAGGAAAAATCCTGAGAAATCACAGGCCTGCTGTATAACGACGACTTGTTGATATTTCTTACCCTGATCAGTTTGATCCTGGACGTGCTCCCAGCAATCCTGAATAATCCTTCTTCGTCCAATCCAATCTCTATGATCCAGAAGATGCATGTCTCAAGTGGCGATGCAATCTCTCTACCCTGGAGTCTTAAATGGTCCTCCAGGGCTAGACCAAACACTCCCTGGGACGGGGCTTCCGTTAGATCGTCATTCAACCGGGGAATCAGTTTCTCTAGGCGTGCTAAAACACTGCGATGGTACTGCGCTTGGGACTCCACCATCTGTTAACAGAATAAAATAGAATCCGAAGAATGTAACACTGTCTGGAACGTGATCACGTGGGGGTGTACTAACATCCGGTACAGACATGGCTTATCAAAATCAAAGTAAGGCATATCGTTGTGTGCCCGGAAGAAGAACGTAACGAAAGTGTGACCGGCAAAAGGTCGTAAGCAATTAATGTGCAAAAATTGTGTTTCAAGAAAACTGAGTGTGAAAGTTTGGTCGTTTTTCTGCCATTTATAAGTCATTGCAGGAAAGTTAAATTCCGCATGGGAATGGAAAAAATGTGTCTTGGGAGTATTTCTAGCAACAAATATATAACAGTTACGCCCTACTTTTTTTTTCTTCGAAGGAGCCATTTTATTGCTTATGACCTTCTGCTGGGACAAAAAGTTGTACTTTGTGTGCCCGGAAGAAGGTCGTAGGGCCTTACGACCTTCTTCCGGGCACACGACGATATGTCCATCGTGTGCCTGCTGTTCTAGCTGGCGTGTGATGGGGATTTGAACCAATCAGAGTAACGGTAATTGTTCTGTGTCACGCCAACTCATGTACTTTGAAAATGTTTTGTGTACCCAAAACGTGAATTTGAACATTTCAATCTGGCTTTCTTCAACAAAAATTACTGGTTTTTTTTTACATTTGGAAAGGCATTTATGAATGGGAATAAAATTTTGACGTTTGGTCTTTACCGCAGGATAATGACCGGTTTTGTGCGTGGCCATGGGAGAGTAAGGACCTCGCCTTCGGATCGGTTCTTTATCACCTGCGACCATGCCCATTATCCTGCGGTAAAGTCCGCGCAACAAACATTTATTCCCTTAGTAAACTGATATGAAACCCTATTAGAGGCAGATTCATCAACTCACATCCACAATGCATCTAGCAAGCATACTGTCCTTGGCCACCAAACTCATCATTTCTGTTGCCAGGCTTTCCTGATAATGAAAAAAAAGAAATGATTGCAAACACAAAATAAGTCACCGACTCTTTAACGCTAGGGGTAACTCCGTGCTAGAATAATCTAGATATTGTATCTACATGGGTTTTTTTAATGGTGTAAACCGGGGACTATAAAAAAAACTAAAAAAACAATGGGTCCTCGGTTAGCAGTTATTGTTTACAAAAGTCCTCGGTTGAAAAACATGTACAAATTAAATGCGAGATGGCTACAAAAGTCCAACAACAAGGGGAACAAAAATGAGAAACAATAGGTCCTCAGAATACATCGTAGACAAACGTGAGTGTACAAGTAATGCACCTATGTGCATGTATTACAACAACAACAAAATACCATGACAGTCCTTAAATAAATTACTGTCCAAATGTATAAAGGGAGGAGGGCCAAAGCCATGGTACAGCCAAGCCTTTATGGGAAGCCCAGCTAGGCCCAGGCTACCTGGCCTCCTAATCTGTCTTTTGTCAGTGGACTAGGCCCTCCAGAAGCCCTGATTATGTTATTTGGCAGGTACTTTTTGATAAGGACTTAAACAAAAAAGAAGACAGATTTAGGAGGCAAGGTAGCATGGGTCTGCCAGGGCTTCTCAAAGGCTTGGCTGTACCACAAATTTGGCCCTCCTCCCTGAACAGGGGTGTGATTTGACAAAAGTACAAAATCCTGAAAAAATGGGTAGCGAGCCTGGGTCTCCCTTTGGTCTAGCGGACCTGGTAAGGCTGTGTGTTTCCGGTTATTTTGGGAACCATGGATACCCGAAACTGGAAATCTTCGGCTACCCGGAAACCCGTAAACAATTTTGTAAAAACACATAACTACTCCCGAATGTATAAAATAACCAATATGAACACAAGTTTCTCTTGTTTTATTAGAGTCATATTATGTAGTAATTTCCTGTCTCTATATTAAAAATGACTCATAGCATCCCCATTCACCACACACATTTTGTTAACAAAAAAATCAGAGACTTCCTTTTGTGTGGATTAAATGTTCAGCTGACATTTTCAAAAGTCGTTTACGGGTAATTGGAACCGAAATATGGAACCGGGTAACAGCAGTTTCGGTCAGGTATCCGGATACCTGGCACAGCCTATGGAACTGGGTCTCCCTTTGGTCTAGAGGACAAAGCCCCCCTGAATGTTTAATTTTGGAGGATTTACAGACTCTCCACATCCCCATAAACAAGAAAACTAGAGGTTTAGACACAATGCAGGCTACTTCTTTCTTTCCTTGGTGGCTACTTCTCTTCTTTCAAGAAGGATGGCAGGCCTGGGTCTCCCTTTGGTCTAGAGGACAATGCCCCCTGAACCTCCTGGATGTTTAATTTTGGAGGATTTACAGACTCTCCACATCCCCATAAACAAGAAAACTAGAGGTTTGGACACAATGCAGGCTACTTCTTTCTGTCCTTGGTGGCTACTTCTCTTCTTTCAAGAAGGATGGCAGGCCTGGGTCTCCCTTTGGTCTAGAGGACAATGCCCCCTGAACCTCCTGGATGTTTAATTTTGGAGGATTTACAGACTCTCCACATCCCCACAAACAAAAAACTAGAGGTTTGGACACAACACAGGTTACTTCTTTCCTTGGTGGCTACTTCTCTTCTTTCACGAAAATTTTGAGGCAAAGGAAGATTTGTAAAAAATTCCGAGAAATCACAGGCCTGATTCAATGAAAATGTGTGCTATATGTGTACCATGTACTAAATGGAAAGAAATTGTGAGTTCTTTTGTAAAAACTGGAAAAACAAGAAATTAGAGAAATAACACTGGTCAACAATTTTTTTAAAGTTGTCTGCTTCGGAGATAAAATGTGCTATTTATTATGGATTTTGATGTACTGAATTCAAATACGACAATTAAAATTGCTGATTGGCTACTGTTTCCAAGATATTTAAGTTTACATTTTATGTACTATGTATATGGTGTACATAGCAGATTTTTAATCATGAATTGTAAACCTAGGTCTTTTCATGTGTTTATGGTTGTTTCACTTGATATTTTATGTCACCTGCCCTGTTTATGTAACACTACAGTATGTATCAGTTCATAGTTCAGTCCTTATTCAGTGTCTACTCTGCGTTTCTTGGCTTGTCTCTTGTAGTCATTAAACGGCACCATATCTTGAAAACTAGAGCCAATCAACAATTTTAAGCATCATTTCCATTCTCAGTGACCCATAATTAGTCAAGTTTGACTTCATTTGTTTCGGAAGCATTTTGGCTGTAGACCAGTGTAATCAAATGAAACTAATAATCCTCCAAGAAAACAATGTACACATGCTACTTGAACATCCTTTTCACTTTCACTCTGTTGGTTTTTATACCCAGTGGATTCCTGTAATAAAATGAAAGTTTCCTTTCCACTTTCAGGGTATATTATTAAAAGGCACGATTCAAAGTTTTGATGGCTGTATTGTTGGAAATGTACATTGTTGTATTATATCATAACAATGACATCATATGCACATGTATGTTACAATTAAAGGGACAGTATCGTCACGATCAGAGCAGACTTTCAACGGGGCATGGAATCGGTGTCCTAGTTAAAGATGAACACAGTGACTGAAAATTACTGGCTCATTTCTGCAGCAACAATGGTAACATGACCTTATCATGTGGGGTATTATTTTCAGTCACTGAGTTAGTCTAAAACTAGCACTCCAATTCCATGCCCTGAATAAGGTGAATGTCATATATGATACATGTACATATGTATGTATCCAACCCAATGCTGAAGCATTTGATAAAAAGAATTTTCACAAGTAAAACAGTTTCTTGGTATATACTGTGTATTGAAATGATTTAAAAAAAACTTTTTTTTTATGTATGATCGCCCCGAACAAGGCTATAAGCCACTCAAGGTTACAGGGCTACAATAGAAGAAAAATAAAAAGTAAATAGACTCAGAGAAGCTGAATGTGTGAATTGAGATTCCTCTTGAAACAGGATAGATCGTTGGATGAAGGGAAACATGCACCAGGCAAGGAATTCCAAAGAGATGCAGCACGTGGAAAAATGCTATCCATATAGCTTTTTGTTCTACATCTAGGTATAGCTAGGGTGCATGGGTGAGAAGAGGCGGAATGCCGAGTTTCACACTCAAACACCCTCACAGGAAGAACCAAGTTGGATAGACCGGTGGACCATTCATCGTGATAATATCTGTAAGCCAAACTAAGGATGGCAACTGATCAACTCATCACCAGTCAAATCAACAACACACATCTGCAACATATCTAATCTAAGAGATAGGTGACACGCAGAAGCACCAGCCCAAATGTGACAACAGTACTCCATTAGCCCTAACCCTCCAAAAATCCTCCAAAATCCTCTTTGCTAAAGTTAAAGTGAAGGATTTTGTAGGATTGAGGTTACATGCTACATGCTCTTTGCTAAAGTGAAGGATTTTGGAGGATTGAGGTTATTAGGCATACTTGCCTTTCTATGGTACATGTACATCCATGATTGTTGTAGTGATTGCAAGGTCAGTGCTTGGGTCAGTGAACACTGTTTATTGCTCCATGCATGCAGGGAGGGTCCCTGGCCATGTACATGTATCACAGATTAGAAACACATGTGTGCATACATGTCATGTGCTTGCTTTACTACTGAAGGATTTTGGAGGATTCAGGTTATGTGTAAGCAAATGGGCCTAGGGAGTTAGGAAGGATTCAGGCTATGTGTAAGCAAATGGGCCTAGGGAGTTATGAAGGATTCAGGTTATGTGTAAGCAAGTGGGCCTAGGGAGTTAGGAAGGATTCAGGTTATGTGTAAGCAAGTGGGCCTAGGGAGTTAGGAAGGATTCAGGTTATGTGTAAGCAAACGGGCCTAGGGAGTTAGGAAGGATTCAGGTTATGTGTGAGCAAATGGGCCTAGGGAGTTAGGAAGGATTCAGGTTTTGTGTGAGCAAATGGGCCTAGGGAGTTAGGAAGGATTCAGGTTATGTGTAAGCAAGTGGGCCTAGGGAGTTAGGAAGGATTCAGGTTATGTGTGAGCAAATGGGCCTAGGGAGTTAGGAAGGATTCAGGTTATGTGTGAGCAAATGGGCCTAGGGAGTTAGGAAGGATTCAGGTTATGTGTAAGCAAATGGGCCACGGGAGTTAGGAAGGATTCAGGTTATGTGTAAGCAAATGGGCCTAGGGAGTTAGGAAGGATTCAGGTTATGTGTAAGCAAATGGGCCTAGGGAGTTAGGGTTAGGGGACAAGATAGATAGATAGATAGATAGATTGAGTCTAGTACCTTGCAAGCATCCACTTTCCACTGACATTGTTCCATTTCTTCTTTTATGGCGTCTAGTTTAGCAAAGTGCTCTTTATCTAAACTCTTGCTTGCTGCCGTCTGGTATCTAAATCAACATAATACACAAAATGCAAGTCATAAGTTATCACTTTTGAAGGTGACAAACAAATAAACAGGTTCCATGGCTTCTGAATCGTGCCCCAGAACCAAGATATACATCAAGGGCTAGATGGCTCAGTCGGTACAGCACCAGTAATGTTATCCAGAGGTCATCGATTCGAATCCCGCTTCAGTAAATTTTTCTTTGTTCACACGGGTACCCATGAACCGGACCATTTTGGCAGCCGGCTATCCAGGAACCAGACCATTATGGCAGCCAGCTATCCAGGAACCGGACCATTATGGCAGCCAGGTACCCAGAAACCGGACAATTATGGCAGCCAGGTACCCAGGAACCGGACCATTATGGCAGCCAGGTACTCAGAAACCGGACCATTATGGCAGCCAGGTACCCAGAAACCGGACCATTATGGCAGCCAGGTACCCAGGAACCGGACCATTATGGCAACCGGCTATCCAGAAACCGGACCATTATGGCAGCCGGCTATCCAGGAACCGGACCATTATGGCAGCCGGCTATCCAGGAACCGGACCATTATGGCAGCCGGGTACCCAGGAACCGGACCATTATGGCAGCCGGGTACCCAGAAACCAGACCATTATGGCAGCCGGCTATCCAGGAACCGGACCATTATGGCAGCCGGGTACCCAGGAACCGGACCATTATGGCAGCCGGGTACCCAGAAACCGGACCATTATGGCAACCGGGTACCCAGGACTGGACCATTATGGCAACCGGGTACCCAGGAACCGGACCATTATGGCAGCCGGGTACCCAGGAACTGGACCATTATGGCAGCCGGGTACCCAGGAACCGGACCATTATGGCAGCTGGGTACCCAATTCCAAAATTACCCGTGGATGCACAGCATGTTATTGTACGGATGGAAATAAAACAAAAATTTATATGTGTAAGGCCAAAAAAAAAGTCTCCTCAGACCCATGCATCAGCATTTTTGGTTTTCTTTTTTTTTTTCTTTCTATGAAACGATGTCCAAATGCAGCCAAAATTTCTGGATCAATTGGAATTCTGCCATGCTGTGTTTTAAACAACCTTTTCTCATAGGGGTATGAACGTTTGGCCGATTTGTGTGGCCTCTCTTAGCCGCCGTACTTTGTGTATGGGAAATTTGGTCTGGTTTCAATAACCGCGTGTACATGTGCAGTATCGTGTATTTCACTGGTTTGAAACAAGAAAAGAAATAAAACGATTACCATAAAAATAAAAATAAATTTTTAAAGCACATCACCACACCAATTTTGAAGCTGAGTTATGACCAGATCGAAACCAGAGCCTTTTGTTTTGGCCTAACTTGTATCTATTTATTTTACAACTGAGCTTTGAAATACAGGGCTTACCTTCCTTTGACTGAATCCAGATCCAATGTCAGCCTATTCAGCTTCCTCTTCATTGACATTATACTTGGTATTTCATTCTATATAGCAACAACAAAGAGTCCTCTTTATATTACAGGTTATGCTTGGCAACCATTAACCCTTTGAATCCGAGCGGCCGGTTTTCCGGCCGCGCGCGAGAAGTCCCAAAACCCCAGCGGCCGGTATACCGGCCGCTGATCACGTGCGTTTACTGGGGATCAGTGTGGGGTAGCCACACAGCCATGGGGGGTCAGGGTTCAAAGGGTTAACCCTCCTACTTCAGCTGAACTCTTAGTGGCAAGTGGCTATAGCGGTCAAAACCAGTCAACTGCTTGTTGACCCAAATGTGCACACAGGGGCATTTTAGCCTGGTTTTTACCGTCATTTTGACTACCCTCGAACAATACAAGACAATGCTTTTTACAGGTCAAGTCAAAGTTATATATATTACAATTATTTCCTGTTTAACCCGATCCATTTCCAAAATAACAATATTGATGCCAGGAAAAGTGTATGAAGTTCATTAGTTCCTTGTGTGCTAGTGGAATGATATAAATGAAGTTTATATGGTATAAAATGTAACGTTTTAGTCATACCAGCTAAATATTTCACATTTACGCAGTAAGATTAGGATGAAGATTTTTTTTTATAGCAATGCAAAAGCCTACACGTACTCTTAGAAAAAGCTTTTTCTTGGTCTCGAGACCAAGACTGAGACCAAGATCTACAAAAAGTGGTCTTGAGACATATGTTAAACACTGGTGGAATGCTGCTACAGCGATCAAGAGTTTTCATATGGGCAATTCCATAGTTACTGTTGTTACATTATTGGGCCATAATTTCCTTACTTATATATCATCAGTTTTTTTCACAGAAGTTGCATTATACCCAGACCGTACTCAGCACAAAATAATAATTTCAGAAATTTTTTACATGTCGGCATTTTGAATTAAAATAAGAAAGCTTTCATTGTAAATCTGAAGATCTCTACTAAACCAACCGGTTCTTCTCAGAGCGATCACTTCTTCCAAGAAGAGATTATTACACGGTGTAACCTGAAAGAACTCAGTAACATCTATCTCCACCATGCAATGCCTCAAATCCTACATCTCTACTTCCATTATCAATAACCAACTCGATTTTGATTTCTTGCCCAAATGTGTCTTGATTTCAGTTGAACACATCACATATGTACATCTCTGAATTATCAAGAGAACCTTGTACCTGTATCTGTTGGATACTTCAACCAGCGATTTCTCTTATTTAAAGGTCTTGTATATGTACATATATGTCTCTGGTATGTCATCAATGTCATTGAGTGAATTAAACCAGGTGGATTTGTCATCTCTTAAGCAAGTAATAGGCTGACTATTCCAGGAATTTTCAAAGAAAATACAGAATCTATTTCGTAAAAGTGTGTATTCACATATTATTTTTTTGGTTACAATTCAAAATGTGGGCCACTACTGTACACAACAGGGGAGTGATTGGGCAGTTTTGAAAAATCCATGTAAATTTTGCTAGGGGTATTTGGGGCCGCTGTTGTGAACAGCGCTGGAGTGAAATCTATAGTTCTGAGCGTTTGCTTTGCTTTATTGCTTAAATCTTTAAAATCTGGAGGATCACAACACTGCGATTTGTTAAAATCCCAAAATCCGGAAGAATCACACCCAGATACAAAAAGGTTAATCTATTTAATGGGAAATGGTTAGTTGTTTCGTGGTTTTATTTATTGAGTAGTTAGTATGCATAACATGAAATTATGAAAAAAAACAAAAAAACATTCAAATGTACCAAAATGACATGGCCAAAATAACCCACAAGAAAATGTTGACAAATAAAACGTATTTCTATTGAGTTCCTTTGCCTTAAATCATTCTTGTCACACCTAAGATTATAAAACAAAAACATCACAAACTTATCTAGATGTTCCATTACTGTGGAAACAAAATACTTGGTTTTTCTACAAGAATTTCGGTGAGGAATTTATAAAGCATCCTGCCATTGGTTAACTTATTAAAACTCTTCTGTGACTACAAGGGTCAAAATCAGTCTAAATGTTGATATATTTAACAAGGTATATTGAGCACAGTCAAACCTTATGTGCATTAAGTACATTTACAGGTCAAAATGAGTCGACCGTTTTTGACTGGTAAAAGCATTGTCTGGTATTGTTCAGGGTGGTCAAAATGACAGTAAAAACCAGTCAAAAATGCCCCTGTGTGCACATTTTGTTTCAACAGTCAAAACAGGCAGTTGACTGATTTTGACCTCTGTAGCTACTTGCCACTAAAGTGCAGATATAGTAGGAGGGTTTGTGTCAAATAAAACAAACTGACAAGAATCCCAATATTTACATGAAGCTCAAACCTCCTGGAAAGCATCGTTTCTCGAATGAAAGTTTGAAGGAATCACAGGTATACTTACGTCTAGGAGTTGATTGAACGGAACAATGACTAGGTTCTCGAGTCCCATCTCATGGCTTGTCAGTTCCTGACCAATGTTAGTCCACACCTCAGCTGACTTACCAAGAGTTAACCTAATAAAAATAGGACAAATTTCATTAGTCTTTCTCATTTCGTTAGTCGGGTTAGGATGTTTACACGTTCACACGAAAATAAATTCACCAATCGGGTAAAACGAACCCTACATGTAAAAAATTGAACCTTCCATTTCCACAATATTTGGCTGGTCTTTTTTTTATTTCACAAAGTGTGACCAGTGGGTCTGTTGTTATTGTATCCCGATTCCCAGAAAGTTCAACTGATAATTTGTTTATTTATTTATTTCTTATTTAACCTGGGGGAGACCTTTCAGTGAAATACAGTTTTTCAAAGGTGCCCAGGAAACCTGTAAACAACGGCGCTTGCTTTGTGAACCAGAAACACCGGGGTAAACCCCTACTCTTCCACAATAAGTGTTCTGGATTCTTTTACGTGCATTACCAATACTTTAAAAATCTAGTACACGGGACCTACGGCTTAACGTCCCATCCGAAGGATGAAGCAATTATTGCCGGGATTCGAACCCACATTCTGACAACACCAGAATGCACTAGACCGCTCGGCCACGGTAGTAGTAATTTCATACAACCAGAAATATCAGACGATGTTTTGTGCCAGGCTTGGATTTGTTTAATCTGTACTATTTTTTTTCTTCTGAATCCGGATTGCTGTATTTAGGATTATTTTCCGTACTGAATATGCACAATCCATCTCCATCATGTCATTTATTGGCGGATAACAATGTTCGTTTACACGTGTACATGGTCTGTGTCAAAACGTGTAGACATTTCACAAATTAAATGGAAAACGCCAAGCCTAGTCTGATTCGTGATTGTTCTTGATTGGCCTTTTTAGGTGTTCGGGTATATGCCCGAAACACCTCTTGTTTTTGTTCGGTTTTTTTTAAATTTTTTTTTTTTACTTCTTCTTCTTCTTCTTCTTCTCCCCCATCTTGTCCGCAAACAAAAACATACTTGCAAACTTCACATGAACTTGAAACTTGGCATGTACTTAGAACTTAACAAGTAGATGAAACTCCAGTTGTGAGTGACCCCGATTTGACCTTACTTCCTGTCCAAACCGGAAGTCAAAGTTTAATATTTAAAAAAAATCATATCTCAACAACCACAACAGGTAAATGGACATTTTTTGCACTATTGTATAGATTGTTAATTGTCGAAAAATATTTACAAAAACATGACCCCAATTTGACCTTACTTCCTGTCCAAACCGGAAGTCAAAGTTTAACATTTAAAAAATCATATCTCAACAACCACAAGAGGTAAATTCACAATTTTTGTACCATTGTACAGATCGTTAATTGTCAAAAAATATTTACAAAAAGGTGACCCCAATTTGACCTTACTTCCTGTCCAAACCGGAAGTCAAAGTTTAATATTAAAAAATCATATCTCAACAACCACAAGAGGTAAATTCACAATTTTTGTACCATTATACAGATTGTTAATTGTCGAAAAATATTTACACAAAGGTGACCCCAATTTGACCTTACTTCCTGTCCAAACCGGAAGTCAAAGTTTAACATTAAAAAAAATCATATCTCAACAACCACAAGAGGTAAATTCACAATTTTTGTACCATTATACAGATTGTTAATTGTCGAAAAATATTTACACAAAGGTGACCCCAATTTGACCTTACTTCCTGTCCAAACCGGAAGTCAAAGTTTAATATTTTCAAAAAATCATATCTCAACAACCACAAGAGGTAAATTCACAAATTTTGTACCATTATACAGATCGTTAATTGTCAAAAAATATTTATACCCCATTTGACCTTACTTCCTGTCCAAACCGGAAGTGAAAGTTTAATATTTAAAAAAATCATATCTCAACAACCACAGGAGGTAAATTGACATTTTTGTACCATTGTACAGATTGTTAATTGTCAAAAGTATTTACACAAAGGTGACCCCAATTTGACCTTACTTCCTGTCCAAACCGGAAGTCAAAGTTTAATATTAAAATAATTTCTAAATTCAGTATTGTATTGTATTCAAATAAACTTCTCGCGAGAACTTCAACAGACGTTAACATTTGACTTCTCCAACACTTCGAATTGATGACGTAACCATTTTAACTTCAACCGAACACCTTGTTTTTGTTGTGACAAAAACTTATATCTAGTTTTCTTTCTTTTTGTTTTATATATAAAAGGGCTATTTCACAATAAGTGTACACTTTCAGTCTCACTGAGGGTCAAATTTCAAACTTGTCCAACTCACAAAAACTCTGTTGATCTGAAAACATCAGGATGTATACTAATCATTTCTAAAATATCGGAGCGTGGCATTATCAGTAACATGTTTATTTTTTCCAACGAAATAGTGATGCATAATTGGCTGTCTGGAGAGGACATTTTGTTTAACAATAAACAAATGTACTTATAAAGTACCACGAGAGTAGAAAATGTCTTTCCACATATCTTACATGTATATTCAGTTGTGTTGTTGATGAGATATGATTGCACTCTTCTAAAGTCTAAATATATGTTGTGTTTCATCATGAACAACAAATGTAACAGGTTTAGATCCACTTATAGTTCAAAAATAATTTGAAAGCATAAAAATCTGACTTCATCTTCACCATGCTCTTGAAGTATGCCATTGTCCCAACATAAAACCATAATATTGTTGGGTACCAATAATAATTATATCAGTTTGTAAGTGATTTTACAAGAAAATGTGTAATTGTGGACTCAAAAGCGAGCATACACCAATGTGTTCTGGAGAGGACATTTTTTTAACATAATGTATGTCATTGCAATACTTCATAAAAATATGTCAAGTCCGATGAACAAACACCTAAACAATTTAAGGTATCTCACTATGTATTAACACATGAAAAACATCATACAGTATGAATTAAACAACTGAATCAAAGAGTCCTATCAGTCTGTTTAAGTCTACAGTACAAATGCAAACAGTTGAACAGTATACCAATTTTGTACCATGCATGATCTGACAAAGTAAATTACACCTGCCTAATAAAGCAATTGCCTCATAAGTCATAATGTTACAATTCATCTGGTTTAATTTAATTGAATGCTTCATACTTGCATGTATACTCTCTAAACAGTGAGGAATAACATGCATGTCTTGGAGAGGACATTTTGTTTAACAATAAACGAATGTACTTAAAAAGTACCATGAGAGTGGAAAACCTTTATCCACATATCTTATATTCATTTGTGTTGATGAGATATGAGTGCACTCTTCTTTAGTCTAAATACACATTGTGTTTCATCATGAACACAAATGTAGCAGGTATAATCCACGTATTTGATCAGGTATAATCCACTTATTTGATCGACTACGTCATTACCCGGCAGAATGATCAAGGCATGGTCATGGTCACTAAGGCCCTTAGGGGTGCTGACGATTGCTGGACAGATCATCGTCCCATCTTCTCATCCCTTTGAATCCGCCTGAAATCCAAACCTCGACCGCATGGCAACCCTTTGCGGAAGAAATTTAACATCTCTGCTTAAGCCTCAGTCACACATTCAGGATTTTTACTGCCGTCCTTGATAGGACCATTCCCGATTAAAATTTGTCAAAAGTCTGATCAAGATCCTGTGATTCGTGGCGGGAAATTCACAAATTTGTAAAAACATTTATTTAATCACGACAACAATCAGATATTGTTCAGGAAGCGTCCCGATTCAGCCGTTTCCAGCCGAATTCGTCCCGATTCTCCCGTTCTCAATCCGAATCTGATCCGATTTGTATCTTCAGCATGGTAAAAAACGACCGAATCTGTCCCGACAGCGTCCCGATTCTCCCGAATGCGATCCGACAGAGATCAGATAGTGACCGGACAGTGAACCGACGCTGACGGAAGGCTGACGGAAGACATCCGTTAGAAAACAGTTAGTCACGTGATAGTCCGGTCCTAAAAGAATCGTGCGAAACGGCGGATTCTCACTCCAAATCATGCCCGTTCATCACGACAGCGTCCCGATCCACAGGACACCGTCCAGACACCGTCCAGACAACACAGGACATTGTTACGATTTTGATCCGATACAGCAGAATCTGTCACGACATAGTCATGATTGTAATCCGACTAGACAAAATCGGCTGAGTTTCCCGAATGTTACGGGACGCACCTACTGTCGGGAGTGCTTGGCCGACCTCTCTGGACCTTTCCCGATCCGTAGGACTCTGTTACGAACGTATACGACTGCGTTCAGACAATGATAGGACATTCCAGATCATTGAGGATAGTAATCCGACTTTTTCACTTTTCGTGTCGTAGCGCTGTCTGATCTCAAACGTGTGCCATAATCGGCACTGTGTGAACGCCGCATTAACGGGAACCAAACGTCTCGGCTAAATTTCGCTCTAGTCTGTCCCTATATGTTCAAAATGCTGATTGCAACACGTCAGACCCAGAGAGTTCCTGGTATAACATCAAAACTGCTGTTATTGCAGCCGCCAGTAAAACGATTGGTTGTATGAAGCGACGACATCAAGATTGGTTTGATGAGAGCAACTCTGCCATCATCCTTAGCCAACTCTGGTGTACACCAACGTTTTTAGTACATTCTGGTGTACTTCTAGTGTACCTGTTGTCTGCACCAGAAGTATACCAATACAAACTCTACACCAATGACCTCACTGACCGAAAACGAAGAGCCCGGCAGGCATGGGACAACCATAGAGCTTCGAAAACGAAGGAGGCGACCTTTCGCAAGATCAAGGCCAGAGTGCAATGCACCATCCGGAAGATTCAAAACGACTGGTGGAACAACAAAGCCAAAGAAATTCAGGGCTATGCAGATCAACACCAGATGAGGAACTTCTGTGCCGTTCGTACTATCTATGGCCCGCATTATTCCTCATCTCATCCTCTCCGATCTGCAGACAGTCAAGCTCTTCTGAAGGACGAAGAAGCCATTCTCGCTCAATGGAAAGAGCACTTCGAAGACCTGAATCGGCCGTTCCAAGCCTCAGAGGAGTTTCTCTGCCAGATCCCACAACAGCCAACGAGGTCCTGGATGAGTCTTCTGCCCTCTCTTGAGGAAGTTCGACAGGAAATTTGCCAAATGAAGTCTAACGAGGCCAGATTACATTGCCTCTTCCTTGCGATCTGGGAGTCGCGGCAGGTCCCCAATGATCTGCGGGATGCTATCATAGTCACAATCTTCAAGAAAGGTGATCGCTCTGCATGTGGGAACTACCGTGGCATCTCCCTACTCTCCATCACTGGGAAGATATTCGCCCGAATTCTCCTTAATCGCCTCCTCGAGCTCAGCGAATCTGTTCTTCCAGAATCGCAATATGGTTTTCAACCTGGTGGAACTGCCAAAATGATTTTCTGTGCACGCCAGCTTCTCGAAAAAGCCTGTAAGCAACGAACACCTATGGCAATGATCTTTTGATCTCACGCAAGCGTTTGACTCTGTTCCCCGTGCTGCTCTTTGGGAGGTGCTGGAAAAGTTTGGCTGCCCCTCACACTTTGTCCAACTGATACAGGAGCTGCATGATGGGATGAAGGGGTCTGTCATGCACGGTACATCTATGTCCACTTCGTTTCCTATCAAGACCGGCGTCAAGCAAGGCTGTGTGCTTGCACCAACACTCTTTTCGCTGTATCTTGCAGCTGTTTTAATTCGTGTTAACCCGTCTAAAAAGCGTCTTGGAGTAGGCATACGTTATCGCTTTGATGGGTGTCTCTTTAACCTGAGACGTCTGAAAGCTCGATCAAAAACATCGGCTACTACTATCTCCGAACTTCAGTATGCCGATGATAACTGTGCTCCTGCAGCCACTCCTGCAGAACTGCAGAAGTCTACCAACGCCTTTGTGGAAGCCTACGAGTCCGCAGGTCTGGAAGTAAATGCCGGAAAGACAAAAGTCTTGGCACAATGCCACCCTGCACACCCCTTAGAGCCTTTGAACATCCTCATCCACAAAGACTCAGTCGAGCAGGTTTCTCGGTTCTGCTACCTTGGTTCCATGATCAACAACACCAATGACCCAAGCGATGACGTCAGCAGCAGGATCCGTGCTGCACATCAAGCCTTCAGAAGGCTGTCTCGCCGTGTCTTCCATTAACGGGGTCTGACATTGGAAACCAAGTTGAGCGTATACCGAGCCGTTGTGATTCCAACTCTTCTCTATGGATCTGAGAGCTGGACACGCTACCGCAAGAACATCCGATCCCTAGAGAAGTTTCACCAGCAAAAGCTGCGTACAATCCTCATAGTCACATGGGAAGATCGCGTGACCAACAACTCTGTTCTGACACGTGCTGGCATTCCTAGCATTGAAGCCCTCGTGGCCAGGAACCAACTGCGTTTTCTTGGCCATCTCTACCGTAGAGGTGACTCATCTCTCCCTAAACAAACTTTGTTCGGAGAGCTCGCACTTGGTTCTAGACCACGAGGGAAGGACCAGATTAAGCAGACTCTGCTGAAGACCAAGACTCCCATCAACACCTGGGAGTCTTTAGCTGCAGATCGATCTTGCTGGCGCCGTACGGTGATCGACGGCACTGTGCGTCTTGAAACTGACCGTGTTGAAGCAGCGGAGGCAAAATGCCAAAGAAGACTGCAGCGGCACCTGCTGCCTCATCCACCACCGACTCTGCAATGTCCGGACTGTCCACGTATTCTATATTCGCATATTGGTTTTTATAGTCATCGTCAGGCGCACTTTCGTAAACGTAATCAAACTAATCCCCAGGGAGTTTAATTTGGCTCTTAGGGAGAACAAATTCTCGTAATCGAGGTTTGCCTATTTTTTTAATCCACTTATAGTTCAAAAAATAATTTGGAAAGCATGAAAAACTCACTTTATCTTCACTGTGCTTTTGAAGTATGCAATAGTCCTAACATAAAACGATAATATTGTTGGGTACCAACAATAATTATATCAATTTGTTAGTGATTTTACAAGATAATGTGTAATTGTGGAATCAAAAGCGAAATGGTGTTAAATAAAGTGTCCCCTCCAGAACAACATGTACATGCTAGCATATTTGTAGTATTATAACCATCATACATTGTCTTTATTATAATTTCTGGTAGTAATTGCATGCCAATAAGTGCATTGTATTATTACAGGAACAATATTCCAGACAAACGTCCCAAGTGTCCGATATTTGCACCTGAATATTTCAAATTCAAGGGCTTTATTATGCAAATTATTATTTTGTTAGTTACTTCACACAAAAATGTGTAATTTTATTATCTGTATAGATAATATACAATATGCTGAACATAACATCATAGGATTTTCTCACAGGAAACATCATATTTACTCATTCTTTAAATGATACATGCAGGCTGTGCACAAATCTATGTATTGTTCTGGAGAGGACATTTTGTTAAAGACAGAATACCATGATATAATGGCCAGACAAAATGTTGAAATGGTAATGTCATGCCATGTCCTGTTAGAAGGAATGATACTGTTAATTTTACAAACATAACATAAAATATTTCAATCATGGTTGACATACCAATTACAATTAACTGCTGTCCTGGAGAGGACACACTTTTAACGGATTTTTAACAACCCTAAATATGATCTTGATAATATTTACTCAAATTTCTCCCACAACCAAATTATCATATTTACTCCATCAATTGTGTCCTGTAGATGATACAGACATACTTGTGAGTACATAATTTTAATTTATTCCATTGTCATGAATACATTGTCCTGGAGAGGACATTACATATTTTGTTTAACGGGAAATCCACTTTATTTTAGAATGTTCATAAAATGAACATTTCTTGGCCGAATTACACCAAACAAGTTTCACAATATTGTTGAATTACTATATATCCATGATTGACCACCAAATTTACCACAGGAGTGCATCATCGACCAATGATTTCACTTAAGACTACTGTAAAACTTGAAATGAGACTCCAAAATGGTGTTAAAAGTGCATGTAAATGGAAAAAATTAACACCAATAACTTGTAGAATTATGTAAAACTGCTTATGTAGCTTGTCCTTCATATTACCCATCATATACAATCACTCATAACATGTATTTGCACTGATAAAGTCATCCAGGATGGGTAATACTGTAATTTACTCAAATGACCACTTATTGTGAAATAACCCAAAAGCAACTGTGAACAATAGCCACATCAGTAAATGACTAAAGAGCTCATCTGATAGGCCAATCAAATGGTTCACTGCAGACCAGAGTGAAAAAAAAGAGAAATAGAAAGAAAAAAAAAAAGAAAAAAAAAAGAAAAAAACAAAATTAAAGGGACAATATCATTCATTACCAGAGCAGGCTGTCCACAGGACATGGAATCGGTGTATTAGTTTTAGATGATCTCAGTTACTGAAAATAATACTCCATGAGTGCATGCTGGCCTAAGATAACAGGGCGTGATGAAATCATAAACCATATCTGATGCATAAATATACAGCCACTTGCAATCTTAAACTAGACGCGAGGTGAACTTCAGCTGTGTGGTGAACGCGCTAAACATTAAGGTGCGCATGCAAGATACAGTTCTCTCACATGCCGGTAAGTCTCCCAGACTGCACTGCTTCTTTTTGAGACTTTGCGCATCAGTCTGTGGAACAATATGTCATAGGTGACACACAGAAGCACCAGCCCAAATGTGACAACAGTACTCCATTAGCCCTAACCCTCCAAAAATCCTCCAAAATCCTCTTTGCTAAAGTGAAGGATTTTGAAGGATTGAGGTTACATGCTACATGCTCTTTGCTAAAGTGAAGGATTTTGGAGGATTGAGGTTATTAGGCATACTTGCCTTTCCATGGTACATGTACATCCATGTTTGTTGTAGTGATTGCAAGGTCATTGCTTGGGTCAGTGGACACTGTTTATTGCTCCATGCATGCAGGGAGGGTCCCTGGCCATGTACATGTATCACAGATTAGAAACACATGTGTGCATACCAGGGCTCTCAAAGTTTAGAGGAGTAGGAGGGTACAAGAAAGAAAGTAGGAGGGTGCAGACAAATGGGCAAAGCCCATTTGCCGAGCGCCGAATGCGCGAGGCGGGGTCCGGGAAAGGCGGGGTCCGGGAAAGGCGGGGTCCGGCGGCCCTCTCCCGGAAAAATTTGAAAATTGTACTCTATGAGGTGCATGTTTGAGGCCCTCAAGAGGCATTTGGAGGGTTATTTCCAACCCATGGAAAACAGAAAAAATGAAGAGTCTGAAGTACACTTTCCAGACTGAGGCAAGAATAAGACAAAATGAGAAAAAACAATCTCAACTAAATCAATTCCATGAAAAACTGTATCTTTATTGTAGTATAGTGAACAGTAGACTAGAATCACAAGAAGACACACTGGTAATTTTAGTTCCGTTGTTAAAATAAATGTTTTATTGTTTTATTATTTCTGTTTCAACTCTTCTTTTCCATTTAATCAAATCTTGGTTAAATGGTAATTGGTCAATTTAAGTGGTAACTTGTACTACAGGGGCATCCCAAGATGCTAAGCTTCCTCCTGGGATGCCCCCTGTAGTAAAGTAAATTTGGTAAGCCTAGGCTAATGGGATGAATGTATGGAGCCAGTCTCTGATGAACCTTGGATTAAAAAGTTTCAACACACTCAACATGTTCACTTCAGTCTCTGAAAATATTTTTAAGAACTCAACAAAATCAGTTTGAATAAAAAAAAACGTAAATCTGAAGATAGGCCTACATGTATCTAACTCTTGAGATCATCTATGCCTAATCCCTCTGACTTAAATAGCAGAATTATTGATCGTACTGGTACTTTTATTCAACACTCTGAGTATGTATCTGAAAAATCAGACAAATCTTAGTATTCATCTGAGTATTCGGCCTTTTCCCCGTAATCCACGCATCTAGCGTGCCTCTCTGTCGCTTCGTCGCCATTTCTGCACGCACGGCTGGTGCATCATACAGCGAGCTACATTCAGCGGCCCACGTATACGTGACTGTGTACGTGTCAGAAGTATACAGTGTGTGATCAGAGCGCATGCATATAGCAAGTTGACATGGCCGTTCATGTCACAAAACACGTGTTAAATGTCATTGGTCGATCAAAGGCGATGTGGGCGGAACTAACTCGTTGTGCGTGCCGCGCCCCTGCCTTCTAAATAAGGATATCCCGTAAGTTATGTTGGCTTTGGATAAGGACATGACTTTGCGCAGTAATTTTTTTTTAATACTACAAAACTAACAAACTGCAAAATATTACGAATATAAAACCAGAACTTGAATGTTAATTTGTTTCTATCACAATGAACTTTAGTTAAATTTCAATAAACCTTGTTTCCTGAAAGAATGAATTTATAAGAGACCTACATGTAGCTAGGAATAATTAAAAACAACAACTGCTACTACTAAACAACATACTTGTTTGTAGCATACGTGCCGCAGCCGGTCTATTTGAGTCTGTAATAATGAATGGATACAATGTATCCCAAACAGTTTGACAAAAGTGTATGGAATCACAGTACAGGAAACATCGTTAACCAATCAGGATACAGCTTACACAAAGCACAAGGGAGCGTATACATAATGGCTGCGGCCGTGTCACTGAGAAAACTGACTAGTTTTGACGTGATTTCAGGTAAATACAAGTTCGTATCGCACCGCGTGCGAATCAGTTTTTTGCAGAGAAGTTCACAGAAAGGTGAAAAAAATATTTTTGGTCATCCGGTGAAAAGTAGCCGGCTGCAAAACCTGCCGCAGGCGGCGATTTGTCGCCGGTGACCGGCTACTTTTGAGAGCCCTGATTATGGAGATATGGCATTTGTAATAATCAATAATGTGCATAATTAACACAATTTATTGTTAGGAAAACAAGCATTCAAATGAAAACAAATGACATATTTGAAACAAAGTACTCACAAAAATCATAGATTTTAATATTTTATTGATTGAAATTGACGTTTATGTAAAAATATTAAGAAAATTTAGATCCTACTGATGTCAAAAAACATAACCAAAAATCAGTTGTTAAAAAAAACCACCCTCTCAACATTTCATCGCTCATTACATGTAAACGCATGGTGCGACATGTGACTCATTTTCACAGAGCGGGTCACAAATGTCCAATATGTTGTGCAGATTGTTTGTGCATATAAGCCACACTAACCCTTTTAAGTAATCTTCTATGTAAAACTCCAAGGCCACTGGCGATCACTGTGAAAAAAAACTATCATTGGGATTTTCAGCAGTTATTTTGTAACACAGACTTTCTGGAGTTTAAGCCACCACCAGCCACTGAGACTGGAACATAGTATAGTATGCCCTGCAATTCGTCAATCACAAACCACTAAAACCAACAGACATAATGAGGTATTATGTTACTATGCATTATAGCCATTAGGAGCCACTGCCTTCAATAGCAATGGCTTAGAGTGGCTTCAATGGTTTGTTCATGAATTCGCACTGATAGGAGGGTTAAAGTTTTAAACGACTTTTTCACACCGGGGTATGAACGTTTGCCCGATGTGTGTGGCCTCTCTTAGCCACCATACATTTACTTTGTGAATGGGAAATTTGGTTCGATTCCAATAACCATGTAAGTATCACATATTTCACTGGGTGGCAAAACAAATTAAATAAATAACTTCTGTTGCAGAGAAGTTCACAGAAAGGTGAAAAAAATATTTTTGGTCATCCGGTGAAAAGTAGCCGGCTGCAAAACCTGCCGCAGGCGGCGATTTGCCGCCGGTGACCGGCTACTTTTGAGAGCCCTGGCATACATGTCATGTGCTTGCTTTACTACTGAAGGATTTTGGAGGATTCAGGTTATGTGTAAGCAAACAGGCCTAGGGAGTTGGGGTTTTAATGTTAGGTATCACCATGCTTACCCAAAGATGGAATTTTCACCAAGAGCTTGACTTGAATCCTGCATACTCTGTCCCAATAAAGTATGTGGAAGTTTCCTCTGAAAAAAAATAAAATAAATAGAAATAATAAAATCAATTAAAAGAAATACAATGCTTTAAATTTGATTTTACCCCTTACACTGACGTAATGTATACACTAAAGTGCTTTCTGAGTGTCTGTGAATAAAAAATCCAGAGGTGATTTGGGCGGGATTCGAACCCACGACCTCCTGTTTACTAGTGCAGACGTCTTAACCTTTCAACCACCCTTGGACAGGGGTGAGACTTAGCAAAATTAAAGAATCCTGAAAGATGTATAGCGGGCCTGGGTATCCCTATGGTCTAGAGGACAAAGCCCCCTGAACCTCCTGGATGTTTAATTTTGAAGGCTTTACAGACTCTCCACATCCCCCACAAACAAGAAACTAGAGGCTTGGACACACTACAGGCCACTTCTTTTCTTTCCTTGGTGGCTACTTCTCTTCTATCAAGAACATTTTGAGGCAAAGGGAGATTTGTAAAAATCCTGAAATCAGGACAAATCATGAGGTATCACAGACTTGGTAAAGGTCCCTTTCTGTATTGTACAGTATGAATTGAACATGTACCACATATGGCACATGACAGACACCAGCACTTGGATTATGTTGGATATAAACATGTGTATTATTTATAATCCCAAGGTCACCAGGGTGAACCACAGCCTCTGTGGTTATTCAAACATGAACTGTCATGTACTCGACAAAAAAATAAATATAGAATGACCCTGTACTGTATTTTGATTGACCTGGATACACATACAAAATAAATGTCCTCTGAGTTGTGGTAAAAAAATCCATCTACATGTAGGTTTGACAAATTGTCCGTGTTCAAGCTTTCCTGTCACTTTAGGAAATAATATGCATTATAATACATGTACAAAGTGCACAGGGTTTTGCTTTTGTATCACCTACAAGTACATGAAATTCATGCTGTAACATATTCCATTGCATTGTACTCCAAACACACGCATGCACATGGTCGAGAGGTTTAGTGCATCGGATTTGTGTTCTGATGGCCGAGTCGTCAGAACGTGCGTTCGAATCCCAGCCGTGACCGGGGTGCTTGTGTCCTCGAGCAAGACACTTTACCATAATTGCTTCCCTCCACCCAGGGGTAAATGGGTACATGTACCTGTGGGGGCAGAGTTGGTTGTTGTGTTTGATTGAAATGGCAGCAATTGAGCTGTGTACTCCCAGGGAGCTGAGATGGTTTCAGGAATGATTTATGAGCCTGATGAGCAGGGGTAATAATGTACTGCGCCAGTTTGGTAGATACGTGCGCCATATAGGTCCACATTATTATTATTATTATTATTATGGCTAGGAGATATGCTACCCTGCCTTGCCTGCTGTAAGGCATCATGAGATAAGGTTCTTGACACGGGAAACTAGTTCGCAGAACTAGCCACAATCTTAAAATTAGACGCAGATGAACCATCTGTGGGGTGAATGCGCAAAGCGCTAAGGTGCATGAGCGAGGTACACTTCTCACACACATGCTGGTAAGTCTCCCAGACTGCACTGCTTCTTTTTGAGACCTTGCACGTCAGTCTGTGGAACAACACGTCATGAACGGCCCATATCTATTGTTTTTGGAGTACTTTGCCGTGTACTTACACACAAGTAGCACACTTCATGTACATATAGGTAATAGGTAGTGTTACACGTGGTGTACATGTTGGAAACAGCAGCTACATGTAATCAAGAAAACTTGGATATTCTCAAAAAGCATAAATGATCGGTGTTACATCAAACTTGTGGTGTACAATTAGTCCTAATCCCCTCTGGCACTCTGGCTAGGAACCTTCCTGAATACTCCAAAATTCATCAGTGCACTTTTGGAAACATGCCCTTATCTTCAAAATGCACCATGCCTTTTCATTGATCTTTCATATTCAGCACTTATGGCTATACAGTGCTATACACACGTCGGTGTAGGGCAAAATTAAATCAATTGTTTATCTCCCGACGCAAGAATTTCACCAACCAATGTATATCGCGGAACCCGCTGCTATATGGGATTCTAGCCGGCCAATTGTCATCGGGCAAGCTCGGTGGTCGAGAGGTTAAGACGTCTGCACTAGTAAGCAGGAGGTCGTGGGTTCGAATCTCGCCCGAGCCGCCTGTGTAGTTTCACAGACACTCGGAAAGCACTGAGTATACAGTGCTATACACACGTCGGTGTAGGGCAAAATTAAATCAATCACTTATGGCCTGTACTTCTTGCCAGGTAGTAATTTTGCCCCATTTGAAGCTCAGATGAAAGTACCAGCTTCCAACAGTGCTGAATTTTTCCAAAAAAGTGCCCCTTGGAGGATTTTGCAGGATTTGGGGTGGTTCGGGTTTTAATGATGTGTCAAACGTCCATTAAAATCTTTCTGTCTTAAGAATAGTCAAGTGTTATTACTCAATTATGAAAACAAACAGAATTAATACAATCAATCAATTCCGATCAAACTTTCTGAATGCATTTTCACTATTTTTCTCAAAAACATAATAATCGTAAAAAGGATGAAAATGATGGCTGCCATCTTGGAATTTCACATTTTTTGAAACTACATTTGGTTCAAACCGAGTGACAGTATATTTTAGGTTTGGTTACAGAGTTACAAAACTAACTGTAACTTGCAGCATTACTACACTACAGTGACCATTTTGTGTCAACCTAATGTTCATTGCAAAAGTTCTCTGTTACACCTCTGAAATTGGATGTCTTTCTGTAATTTTAAAGGGAAGGTACAATATTGGTAAAGCATTTGCAAAATTCCTTTTTCGAATAAAGTTACTTTCTTTAACCAGTTCGCTTCGGATGCCATGTATACACGAAATTTCTTTTTGTACAGCGGATCGGAGAGCGTCTAAACACGCATTCCGATTTTTGTGTGTGTCACCGGGAGACTTGTCAACACGCCACACGTGGCGTGCCGTCATGGCGGCTGACTTGTATACACGTAATCGTTTCTCGGAGTCCATGGGGTCACGGTTCGGTGGCCCCGGACAAAATGCACTGCAAATACTGAACGAGTTCACTCTTTTTGTTGATTTTTGCCTAATCCCTTTATCCAAGACCTGTTCCTTTGACGTACCAGCCAAGCATTTGTAAAGACGGATTTATATACATTGTTTACGAGGCATTCGATCTCTCTCCAGGTATGCCGTCTTTTCGACTGGGCGCTGGTCGCTAACAGGCCATTGCATCGGAGCTTGCCAATGGTCTAATTGTGCTGAACAACCACAACCGTAATTAAAAAACTAACCATTTAATTCTCGAAATGTCAATGAGTAAAGGTGTTTATTTGGGTGTCCGGACTTAGATTCATTGACAAAAAAATTTATTAATGGCTAGAAATTTTTTCAGATTTTTCACTGAAAATAAACCCGCACGGGGGACCGGAAAAATATAAATATTCCCGACGTCAACTGGTTAAATAACACATGTACTGTACATGTACATTTAGGTTTATGGTCTCTGTGCTTGTTGCCTCAGATCCATTTTTAGTTTTTTTTGTGCTATGAAACAATTGCAGCCAAAACTGCTGGATCGATTGGAATTCTGCCGTGCTGTGTTTTAAACGACTTTTTCACATCTACATGGGTATGAACTTTTGCCCGATTTGTGCGGCCTCTCTGAGCAACCATACTTTGTGTATGGCAAATTTGGTCTGGTTCCAATGACCGCGTATACATGTATCACGTATTTCACTGGTTGGCCAAAAAAAAAAAAAAAAAAAAAAAGATTACCAAAAAAACCTATGACCAGAAACCGGAGATTTTTTTTTATTGCATTGTGTTGTACAGTACATACACAGAAACCACATGAACTCGTACTTCAGTTGTGACACACATTTGAAGTACTTTGTGTAATATTCCTTGTTACTTCCTTATGTCTCGGTTATAATTTCACTTTTCATTGTACGAGGGAAGCTGACTCAATATTAGTTACATTTTTGGTTTAGTTTCCTCATGCAACAGGAAGATAAGTTGCTCAATATTAAGGGAATAAACGCATGTCATGTGGTCTTTACCGCATGCTTAACCCCTTCTACAATAAGTGCAATTTTTGAAACAACCCATTCAGGCCACTCCAAGCCATTAGCTGTTGCCAGTAGCCTCCTATGGTTACCCTTCTGTGCACTGTCACACCACTGAGATTACAGGGTAAAGTGGTCTCCCATCGATACATTGTAGGCCATACTAATATGTTCAAACATTTACAGTGGCCTTGGGTGGCACACAGTTGATTTTGTAAGATTACTTAGAAAGGACAGCAGGCCTGTACATGTATGTACTGAAGGTTGCTAAAGAACAGAATTTACTGGATCGGAGTGGCCTCCATGTGTACGAGGGTTAATGAATGGTTTTGGGCGTGGTCACAGGCGAGAAATTATTGCCACACACAAAACCGGTCATTATCCTGCGGTAAAGACCAAGCATTTATTCCCATTCATAAATGCCCGTATCGATTTCAATTTCAACATTTTAAAAAGTATTTTGGTTGAAAAGCCAAATAGAAATGGGCAAAGTCACATTTTAGGGGCACACGAACCATTTTCATGAGTATATGAGTCTGCGTGCCGCAAAACGATCTTCGTCACTCTAATTCAAATCTGCGTCACGCGTCTCATGCTGGCTTAATAGAACAGCTGGCGAACAGCTGGCACATACGTGCTGCTCCGATTTTGATCATGTCTTTACCATCCGTTTACACACCCCCACATGATTACCTTTTGTCTAATCAGATTGTCTAAACTGTCTTGGGCATATCTGAAGAGAAAATATTCAATGACCAACAATCATTTACAATTCATTGTTATTTATTCTTGTATTTTTGCCAACTTCTACATAGTGCTTGGAGCTAACTGGTTAGCTCGCTAACCATTTAACCAAAACTCTCATGGTCGGTTAACCGGTTAACCGAAAGTCGGTATGTAATGGCCATACAAACTAGATCGTCAGGAAACTGCACAATGTGTATAAATTTCAATCAAAAAGCATCAATAAACTTCCCGCAAGGATTGTTTAATAACCAATGCGACAAAATGGGTGACAAATTCTTCCAATTTTTGGTTTCGGTTAGCCGGTTAAGCCTCAGTCACACATTCAGGATTTTTACTGCCGTCCTTGATAGGACCATTCCCGATTACAATTTGTCAAAAGTCTGATCAAGATCCTGTGATTCGTGGCGGGAAATTCACAAATTTGTAAAAACATTTATTTAATCACGACAACAATCAGATATTGTTCAGGAAGCGTCCCGATTCAGCCGTTTCAGCCGACCGTCCGATTCTCCCGTTCTCAATCCGAATCTGATCCGATTTGTATCTTCAGCATGGTAAAAACGACCGAATCTGTCCCGACAGCGTCCCGATTCTCCCGAATGGGATCCGACAGAGATCAGACAGTGACCGGACAGTGAACCGACGCTGACGGAAGACATCCGTTAGAAAACCGTTAGTCACGTGATAGTCCGGTCCTAAAAGAATCGTGCGAAACGGCGGATTCTCACTCCAAATCATGCCCGTTCATCACGACAGCGTCCCGATCCACAGGACAGCGTCCAGACACCGTCCAGACAACACAGGACATTGTTACGATTTTGATCCGATACAGCAGAATCTGTCACGACATGGTCACGATTGTAATCCGACTAGACAAAATCGGCTGAGTTTCCCGAATGTTACGGGACGCACCTACTGTCGGGAGTGCTTGGCCGACCTCTCTGGACCTTTCCCGATCCGTAGGACTCTGTTACGAACGTATACGACTGCGTTCAGACAATGATAGGACATTCCAGATCATTGAGGATAGTAATCCGACTTTTTCACTTTTCGTGTCGTAGCGCTGTCTGATCTCAAACGGGAGCCATAATCGGCACTGTGTGAACGCCGCATTAGCAAATTTCTAAACGGTTAGTGCAGTTTCGGTCGGTTAACCAGTTAACCGTCCCAAGGACAATATCATCACGATCAACAGGGCATGGAATCGGAGCACTAGTTTTAGACTAACTCAGTGACTGAAAATAATACCCTACAAGATAAGGTCCTATTACCGTTGCTGCTGTATAAATGAGCCAGTTATTTTCAGTCACTGTGTTCATCTTAAACTAGGACAGCGATTCCATGCCCCGTTGAAAGTCTGCTCTGATCGTGACGACATTACCCCTTTAATACATGTACGAATGTAGTTTTGTACTGAAGAACGCATAACAAATACGTGTTGCAAAGCACTGTGCAAAGAGAAATCTGCATTCAATTGAAAAAAAAGGGGGTTCAAGTTTGACCTGAATTCCTCCGTCATGGCCTGTTGAGCTTATTATGATCTTGTACAAATGCATTGGGTTGTTGCATGTAAATCACTTTATTATGCTACGTGCATGTACAGTACATGTACATGTACAGCACATATGTAAATGTACACTTACAAAATTCTGTGTTTAAAATTGTGTGTTTTGGGTTTCATGTCATGCATTGACAATGTATGATCAGCGGTTTAAAGACGGTTTGCGGTGACACCATGTGAAATTCTCACTTGAGTGGTTATTCATTCTGAAAAGAACGGGAGGCTACAACTCAACGTTTCGCTCAGTTTACTCTTCGAAAGTTTACTCTTCAGGAGAACGCCGGACTCTGGGAGATGCTGCTGCTTAGACTGCTGGAGGGTTTGCACGAAGACTGGATGCTGGTCCCATTTATATTTTCACAACAAAAATGGGAAGGAATTAAGGTTGTGCGTTTTCGGTTATTTCAGGAACCGGATACCCGAAATTTGAAATCTTCAGGCACCCGGGTACGCGTAAACAATTTTGTAAAAACACATTTAAATACTTCCGAATGTATAAAATAACCAATATGAACACAAGTTTCTCTTGTTTTATTAAAGTCACAAGAAATGTAGATCTACTTTATTAATTTCACACCTCGACACGTATATTAAAAACAAGTCATAGTATTATAGCCAGAAATATCTTTGGGTGTCTTTTGGACGACCAGTTTGCTACATTAAATGGACACCCCGTTTTATTTGCAATACACATGCAAAAATATTGTTAAAGTTAAACTTTTGGACACCCTGTTTTTCAAAGAATAACAAATTTGGACGATCTATCTCCAAATCCTGGCTAATACTTTGAAACGACTCATAGCATCCCCATTCCCCACACACATTTTGTTAACAAAAAAATCTGAGACTTTCGTATATGTGTGGATTAAATGTTATAGTCAAAATTTAAAAAAAGTCCTTTACGGGTAATTGGAACCCAAAAATGAAACCAGGTTAATAGGGGTGGACAATATCATGATAATATCGTAACGATGCGATATTCAAAATAATATCGGCAAAATCGGTTATGGTTTTGAAGATATCGAAATATCGCCATATTGACGATATTCCAAAAATATCGCTGATATTCCAAAAAATATAGCCGATATCAAATTTATATTGCTCTTTTTAGTTAAAATATCGCCGGAGTGATTATACGGTGATATCAAACGAAGTTACAGTACCGTGTAGAGCTAAAAAAAATAAAAAATAAAAAATAAAGTTTGAAATCACGACGCGACGCCGCTCATGTTCCCACTACTTGCAATCGTGGTCTTTAATTCATTACCTATGCAACTTCCCTTTAGAACTGTAAAACTAGTTCATATATCAGTTGTCAATGTCGCTAATGTTCGATACATACATTTTTTTCATGTATTTAAAAAATCCGCATATTGAGACGATAATATCGCATATCGCTGATATCATACCGTCGATAATCGACTATCAAAAAAATTCAATATCGCCACTCCTACCAGTGACAGTTTCGGCCATAGAAAGAATTTATATCAATAGGAATAATTGTTTGATGCTTGGTCAATATCACAGGAAAAAGACCTATGGGGTTATGGCTGCTGGTGGACCTTGACTTAACGCCTTCAGCTTGGGTCTTTTATCGCCCACGGTGACACAACAAACATGTACGCTCTTTCACACGTGCACACGTGGGACTGAGAAATGTCTCCACAATCTTCTTTGAGTCCTGTTTCAACGTTAAAACCCTACACCATGCTCAATGCAACAAGATGCAACAAATGCAAACAAGTTGTTGAATCTTGTTGCCCTCAGCAGAGAGCAGAAGAACCTTGTGGACCTTGTTGCATTGAGCAGCCTGCACACTTTTCTGCGGGATTTTGGAAGATTGAGGTTATTAGGCATACACATAACCTGAATCCTTCCTAACTCCCTAGGCCCACTTGCTTACACATAACCTGAATCCTTCCTAACTCCCTAGGCCCATTTGCTTACACATAACCTGAATCCTTCCTAACTCCCATTTGCTTACACAAACCTGAATCGTTCCTAACTCCCTAGGCCCATTTGCTTACACATAACTTGAATCCTTCCTAACTCTCTAGGCCCATTTGCTTACACATAATCCTTCCTAACTCTCTAGGCCCATTTGCTTACACATAACCTGAATCCTTCCTAACTCCCTAGGCCCATTTGCTTACGCATAACCTGAATCCTTCCTAACTCCCTAGGCCCATTTGCTTACACATAATCTGAATCCTTCCTTACTCCCTAAGCCCATTTGCATACACATAACCTGAATCCTTCCTAACTCTCTAGGCCATTTGCTTACACATAACCTGAATCCTTTCTAACTCCCTAGGCCCATTTGCTTACACATAACCTGAATCCTTCCTAACTCCCTAGGCCCATTTGCTTACACAACCTGAATCCTTCCTAACTTCCTAACACATAACCTGAATCCTTCCTAACTCTCTAGGCCCATTTGCTTACACATAACCTGAATCCTTCCTAACTCTCTAGGCCCATTTGCTTACACATAACCTGAATCCTTCATAACTCCCTAGGCCCATTTGCTTACACATAACCTGAATCCTTCCTAACTCCCTAGGCCCATTTGCTTACACATAACCTGAATCCTTCCTAACTCCCTAGGCCCATTTGCTTACACATAACCTGAATACTCCAAAATCCTTCAGTAGTAAAGCAAGCACATGACATGTATGCACACATGTGTTTCTAATCGGTGATACATGTACATGTCCATGGCCAGGGACCCTCCCTGCATGCATGGAGCAATAAACAGTGTCCACTGACCCAAGCACTGACCTTGCAATCACTACAACAAACATGGATGTACATGTACCATGGAAAGGCAAGTATGCCCGATAACCGCAATCCTCCAAAATCCTTCACTTTAACAAAGAGCATGTAGCATGTAACCTCAATCCTTCAAAATCCTTCACTTCAGCGAACAGGATTTTGGAGGATTTGGGAAGGTTAGGGTTAATTGAACTTTTGTAACATGTATTTATTCATGTTGTAACAGCAATGACGCGTTTAGACCAATTTCATGGGCTAGTTCATTGGTTGCCATGGGCTAGTCTTTTCCTTGTTTGCTTGGCATTACAATAAAAATAGCAAACATCATGTGACACGCTCTCAACCAATCACAAGACAGAATCTCTGTATGAGGTGTTATAAAACTGTTTAGCGCATTCGCACCACAGCTAAAGTTAGCCAGCGTCCTCGTTTAAGATTGCGTCTAGTTCTAGGAAGTAGCTTTGCGCACCAAGCGCCTAATCCCATGGTGCCCTACGGCAGGCCGTTTCAGGGGGAGCAAAACTCGCGTAACCACGCTCATTGAGTACAATGCCATGGTGTGGATTGCACACTCCATGTAGGTAATAGACTTCTGGTGTTATTGAAATAGAAATATTCTTCTTGTAGATTTATCGACTGGGTGTTGAAACAATCCCCTTGGACTTTTGTTTCTCAAAAACAAACTGTTTTTACCCCCCCCCCCTCTTGAAAAAAAAGAATGGTAATTGTTCTAAACGTCATCAGCCGACCGAAACTGCACTTACCATTTATAAATTTGCTAACCGGCTAACCAAAAGCAATATTTATGAAGACGATCAGAGCATACTGATCGAAACGTCGAGTTGTAACCTCCAGTTCTTTTTACAACTAATTACTACTCAACAGACAGGCATGCAACTGCAGTTTGTCCAAAAGAGAGTAAAGTGCCAGCCACAGCCAGACTTTGTACTATGTTTTTTTTTCAGTTTTCAATGGCACAGCTGAGTAACCAAAAAGAGGAAATCAGCTGATCAGCTGAAAAGTTGGATGCCTGTATAGAGAATTTCACATGGCGTCACCGCAATTAGTCTTACTTAAAAACGATATTTAATAAATACAACCAGCAATTTTGGAAGAATTTGACGCCCATTTTGTTGTTCTGGACTTTCTTATTTTTGCTGTCTCTGGCTATTCAACAATTACTGCAGGAAGTTTATTGATGCTTTATGTTTGTAAATTGACACATATTGTGCCATTTGCCGACGATTTTGTTTGTGTGGCCATCGAGTGCCGACTTTTGGTTAACCAACCGTGAACGATTTGGTTAAACGGTTAGTGAACTAACCGGTAAAATAGAGATGTTCCATTGAAAAAAAAAAAAAATTTCCGGAAATTGCTGTTGAAGCCCAAAAACATGGGCGATATATCTTGAAACTATTGCTCTCTGAGTAATATAGATTCATCGTTACCGTTCTCTTCTCCACATCTTGGCCGGACCCTTGTAGACAGGTTGTCATCTTCTTCACTGTTTTTTGACAAGCATCCTTGATGATATCCACTTTCTTCTCACACTAAAATAAAATACCATCAAAGAAAAACAAACAATCCAATTTAAACCAATAAAAATGTTCTGAATTTGTTGTTTATCAAACAGGACCCAAATTCACAGAGCCGGTTAGCAGCCGATTTTTGCTTACTGTACGTTTTTTATTTCATAGCGCTGCTAACCGTTAAGCATAGAGAAAGGCATGCTAACTTGCCGGCCGTTGTTGCTAGCAAATGAGTGACGCAACAATACAAATCCATGGTGAACAAGAACGCATCACTCTGAATTTTCTTGCTAACCTGTGAAATACGCTTATATGCTTTTAAAAGCAAATTTTTCTGCTATAGTTATGTACAAAAATTTGCTTACCGGTAAGCAGTGCTATGAAATTGGGCTCCTTCAACCCGACACCACGCTCAATGCAACAAGATGCAACAAATGTAAAAAGTCGTTGTATCTTGTTGCCCTCAGCAGAGAACAAAAGAACCACTGTTCTAGCTGGTGGATCTTCTTGCATTGAGCAGCCTGCATACTTTTCTGTTGTTGCATTCTGTTGCATTCATCAGGGTGTCTGTGAAATGCCTGCAGGGGGTTAGGGGTAAACACTAACTACCCCCAAGTCCATCAAAATCCACCACCTGGTTTTGATTGATTTTGATGGATTCAGTACTCCACAGTATAGCCCAGCGAATAGAGCATGTAGCCATGTGTACCAAATCCATCAAACTCCACCGGCTGCTTTTGTTGGATTCAGGACTGTGTATAGCCAAGCCATGGATGCTTTGTATTTGCCACTGTACCAATTCCATCAAACTCCACCGGCTGCTTGTGTTGGATTCAGGACTGTGTATAGCCAAGCCATGGATACTTTGCATTTGCCACTGTACCAATTCCATCAAACTCCACCGGCTGCTTTTGTTGGATTCAGGACTGTGTATAGCCAAGCCATGGATGCTTTGCATTTGCTACTGTACCAAATCCATCAAACTCCACCGGCTGCTTTTGTTGGATTCATGACTGTGTATAGCCAAGCCAAGGATGCTTTGTATTTGCTACTGTACCAATTCCATCAAAGTCCAACATCCGGATGACTCTATAGTGTATGTCAATTGATTTTGGGGAATTCAGGAAGGTGAAAATGACTAGGGGGTTAGGGTTAATGTTGAGGTACAGGATACATACAATGCGAGATTTAAGATTATGAGACAGATCATAAAATCACTTGCATCTAAATATACTACTCAAAACAATTTAGGGAACACCGGAATAATCTCAGTTAAAGCAAGATCATTTATTTCAGATAAACACGTTTCACAGAATTGATGAGAAACAACTGCACAATGAAACAGATGATAAAGGATGCATGTAGTGATTACACATTTCATGACATGACTACTGAAAGAGAGAGGGGGTTGCAAATGAAAATCCCGGTTCATGGAACATTTCAAACTTATTTGATGTTAAAAATCCGGTGTTCCCTAAATTGTTTTGAGTAGTATATTTGATGTTAAAAAATCCATGAAGGTATTTGAATATGAATTTAAAATTTGTTTAAATAATTTGTTTTCTCAAAATTATATTGTTTTTTGCATAATTTGTTTTGAAGCACTATTCCCACCAGAGTCTTGTAGTGAGAGCGAGGTAGAACCCTGGGAACAAGGTTAAAATAATAAGAATAACTTACACTACATTTGTATCTGCACAATACACATACATTAAAGGGACATTATTGTCACGATCAGAGCAGAGCTTCAACAGGGCATGGAATCGGTGTCCTAGTTTAAGATGAACACAGTGACTGAAAAATTACTGGCTCATTTATGCAGCAGCAACAGTAGTATGAAACCCACTCGAAATGAGGAATGCCCCCCCCCCCCCCACATTTCACATGTTGAGATATGGATATCAACTTAAAGATGGACTACAACGGAATAATGATAAGTGCTGTGTTGCTGTTTTCGTTCGAGAAATGTGTAATGATTACTAACATATTATTATTATTCAATAAAACTTGTTCCTTCATGCAAAAAAAAAATCAATTTGATCGGCGTTCTACGACCCAGAAAAGCCCGTTTCACCAAAAGCCCTCAACTCATGAATAATTCATACTTCGTGTGTGACGTAGCACCCATGACGCTTTGTTACCCCCACGCACAACAGTCGATCGTGTGTACTGTATGCATTTACCATACATGCAATGCGGAACAACAGCGGACAAGCGACATCTTCTACACTGAAAAAAAGCTTCATAAAAACTTCATGCCTCTGCTGACGCATGAAAACGCATGTATAATATACACGGAAGTAACATGGCGTCTTCTGTTTACTCTCGGGTGTTCATGGGTTATACGTCATCCCTTTTCGCTGGTTTACAAGTCTGCTGGTACTATATCGTGGATTTCATAGTGGATTTTCAATGGGTCTTTGTCGGGAATCAGTGCAGGGCGGGAAATTTCAAAAATCGAAGAAGCGGGGTCTAATTTTTTCGGTCAAATTGCAACAAAATTATAAAGAGAAAAACATGACCACAACAATAAATTGTTACCTGAACACAACATATACAAGGTTCGATAGTCAATTAATGTGAGAGTTCTCGTTGTAGTCCATCTTTAAAGAGAATTTAATGGGCTTTTTGATGATGCCAAACATTCATTTTTGGTTTCATTTCATTCCTGTGTTAGGATGTGATAAATCAATAACGTAACAATGCAGTCATGCACGGAAACGTGTTGGGGGACATTCCTCATTTCGATGGAGCGAGTCACATGACCTTATCATGTGGGGTATTATTTTCAGTCATTGGGGAAATCTAAAACTAGCACTCCGATTCCATGCCCTGATGAACGTGACGATATATTGTCACTTTAACATACATGTACTGTACATACAATGTACTGTAAGTGTATCACCGACTACATTTACGGTGACAATAATGTTATTATATAGGTATTTCCTGGTTAGACAAACTTCTGTGCAGTGTTGATACCACAACAATGACCGAGCATAATGTACATGTACATACACTGTAATGAGTTTGTCGGACAAAAAGGCCACGTACCTGTTGAAGATTGTCATTCAATACTTCTGTCTTCTCTGCTCTGTGGGCAAAAAAAACAAAACAAACAAGATAAAAGTAATGGTAAAATGTGTACATTTACCCAGGCTACATGCTTCAACTAAAGTGGGGATGTTTACACATTCATGTAAAAAAGCACAATGTTTTCAAATTCAATCACAAAATATTTAAACGAATCCTACACATGGAGGCCACTCAGATCCACAAAATTCTGTTCTTTAGCAACCTTCAGTACATACATGTACAAGCCTGCTGTCCTTTCCAAGTAATCTTTCAAAATCAACTGTGTGCCACCCAAGGCCACTGTAAATGTTTGAACATATTCGTATGACCTACATTGTACAATGTATCAACGGGATACCACTTTACCCTGTAATCTCAGTGGTGTGACAATGCACAGAAGGGTAACCATAGGAGGCTAAATGGCTTGGAGTGGCCTGAATGGGTTGTTTCAAAAATTGCACTGATTGTAGGAGAGTTAACCCTAACCTTTCCAAATCCTCCAAAATCCTCTTTGCTTAAAGTGAAGGATTTTGAAGGATTGAGGTTGCATGCTACATGCTCTTTGCTAAAGTGAAGGATTTTGGAGGATTGAGGTTATTAGGCATACTTGTCTTTCCATGGTATCCATTCATCCAACAAAAATTAATAGGCAAAATTCTGAGTCAAATTTGCAGTTAAATGCTTGTGCAAATACACTCTAACTAATGAAGTTTGTAAACTGGAAAATACTGAGTGCTGATAGATCAATGTCAGCCATTTTGAGTATGCTTATGAAATTCAAGAAATCAAATGGGTACATGTACCATTCATTATCCTTATTATGAGTGCACACCAGGTTGGGGCAAGCTTTGTGACATGGTGTCCTTGTTACGCAGGTACATGTACCATTCATTATCCTTATTATGAGTGCACACCAGGTTGGGGCAAGCTTTGTGACATGGTGTCCTTGTTGCATAGGTACATGTACCATTCATTATCCTTATTATGAGTGCACACCAGGTTGGGGCAAGCTTTGTGACATGGTGTCCTTGTTACATTGGTAGATGTACCATTCATTATCCTTATTATGAGTGCACATTCTTGGGTCATTCCACCAGGTTGGGGCAAGCTTTGTGACATGGTGTCCTTGTTACGTAGGTAGATGTACCGTTCATTATCCTTATTATGAGTGCACATTCTTGGGTCATTCCACCAGGTTGGGGCAAGCTTTGTGACATGGTGTCCTTGTTACGCAGGTACATGTACCATTCATTATCCTTATTATGAGTGCACATTCTCAGTTGTTCTTCAAATTAGAATGAAATCAATCTCTGTGCCTTGAATAGGAAGTTACAATAATGTTAATTAGGAGTCATAATAAATGGTACATTTACCTACGTAACAAGGGACACTATCACAATGTACACAAATGTACATTGTCAAACAATTATCAGTAAATTTCAGTAAACTATCAGTCAATGTTAAAAGAATCGGGATTCATTTACTAGAACATTACTTTGGCAACCATGATCACTACGTCAGACCATGGTGAGATCAAGGACAGCACAGAGCAAACACTGTTATCAGTGTAATTTTGAACAGTACTTCAGTCAAAGTGTTCCAAACATTCAGGAGTTGATATGGGGCACTTATAATGTGTGCATGTGTCAACTATTACAGGAGTCATTCCAACCCAAGCGATGTAGGTATTTCACCAATAAAAATCACTACTACACACCCAAAATCACATCACATGTATGCATGTACTCTAGTATTGTCATATTAATCCTCCTACTACTACAAGGGTCAAAATCAGTCAACATTTTAATATACTTCCCAAGGTATATCTAGTGCACTTAAAAAGTCAACCACTGTCAAACCTTACGTGTACTAAGTACATTTACAGGTCAAAATGAGTCGACCGTTTGTTGACTGGTAAAAGCATTGTCCGGTATTGTTCAGGGTGGTCAAAATGACAGCAGAAACCAGTCAACAATGCCCCTGTGTGCACATTTGGGTCAACAGTCACAAACAGGCAGTTGACTGGTTTTGACCTCTGTAGCAACTTCCCACTAAAGTGCATCAATAGTAGGCGGGTTAAGGACTTTATTTTCAATTTTATAACCATGAACAATTGTATCTTAAAGGGACAACATAAACACGTTCAGAGCAGACTTTCAACAGGGCATGGAATCGGTGTCCTAACTTTACTGACACATTTATGCAGCTGCTACGGTAATTATGACCTTCACGTGGGGTATTATTTTCAGTCACTGATCTAAAACTAGCACTCTGATTCCATGCCCTGTTGATCTTGACGATATTGCCTCCATGGCTCAATGCAACAAGATGCAACAAATCAACAATTTCCAAAAATTTTGGTTTTTCATTGCAAGATTTATAGTTTCTTTTTAGAAAGGAAAATGATTACTTTGAAGTGAGAGATTTTACAAAATAGTTGTTGGAAGCTCAGATGGTTTAACCCTCCCACAATCCATGCAAGTTTTGAAACGGCCCATTCAGGCCACTCCAAGCTGTTGCAGTTGTTGCCAGTGGCCTCCTATGGTTACCCTTCTGTGCACTGTCACACCACTGAGATTGCAGGGTAAAGTGGTCTCCCGTTGATACATTGTAGGCCATATGTTCAAACAACCAGCTACAACCAGCTGACCATGTATTTTGACTGTAAACACACCTATACAAAACCACGTAAGACTGTGGTTTGTAATGGCCTTCAGTGTGTGTTAGACCTTGGGATGAACACTGAAATTGTTTCAAACCTTGATACCCTCTATTGGACCACGAAATTTGGATGTATAATTGAGGAAATAAATATAAAAATGTAAAAAATATTTAAAAAACATGATGTTGCTTGTCATATAAGTTGCACATTATCTCTAAATCTATTTGAATTTGACGACAATTTCGTGATTAGAAAGCTCTGAAATATACGCATTACGTCATCGTCGAGACCCAGAATCCACCAATGAAATTCCGTGTTGATCAGCCTCGTTCATGAATTCCGAAATTAATGTGTGGTAAATACAAGCAAACATGGCGGCATCGCTTGAAATTCAGCCCAGTTATTGCTGCATGCATGTTTATAAAGACGAAACTGGGAATATTACAATGCCGACCATTCAAAATGTAAAATCAAACTTTTTTTATGTTTTAGATGGATTTGCTGTAAATAAATCTTACAATAATTTATAAAGAATAAAGACTTTGCATTTTATTAATTTACCTAGATGATAGATCAGGATCAGGCATTTTTTTATTTGGGAGGGGGGTGGGGCTCATAAAGCACCCCTCTGTATGTTCCAAAGTCATCGGCCGATTTTCATAAAACTTGGCAAGAATGTTCCTTCCAGCAAAACCTACATGGCGACGTCAAAATAATTTCCAAAAGTCACCACTAGAAGGTGTGTTTAAGTGCTTTTGCCCAAAAAGCGTATTTCTGTAATATTTTCTGTATTATTTGGCAAAATTTCATAAAGCTTGGCAAATAAAAATATCATCGAATTTCCCCTGGGGTCATTGTTGGGGTGCTGTAATCCATTATTTCCACAATTTGAGGGGAAAAAACCCGATAATATACGTTTTTGTCATTTGAAAATCAACATGGATGTCAGCTTTTTGGGGCCTGGAATGCATTTCTGAGGATGAATTAGTGACATTTCTACATGTATATCCTTCCTTGGCATGAAAAGTAAGAAGCATCCATTGAGAAAACTCAATGCGTTTTACCCCAACATTACAGAATAAAAAGACAAAATCCAAGATGGCCGTCGGCTGAGGTGGCCATTTTGAATTCCCATAATGCATCTGATATGATAATGTGACAAATACCCATCACATTTCTTTAAAAAATTTTTTTTTTTAAATTGAACATAAAATGCAATTTATAAGAATACACTTAGGGGGCATATTGTGTACCACCCCCCCCCCCCCCCTTATAGGGTTAATCAATATTAAAGTAATAATAATTAATATCTTTAAAATGTGCAATTTTACGACTTGGCAACAATCATAAGTAGATTCAGCACCATTGAAACCCCCTATGTTCCAAATTTTATGTGGTCCTGTGATGGGGATCACGAAATTTAAAAAAATAGGTCTCATTTTTAAGTTCATCCCATGGTCTATGTGTTGAGTATGTAATCAGAGATGATCTTATTTACAGTGGCCTTGGGTGACACTGGGTTGATTTTGTAAGATTACTTGGAAAGGACAGCAGTGGCTTGTATGCTTTAAAGGTTGGTAAAGAACATATTGGAAATTTAGTGGATCAGAGTGGCCTCCATGTGAAGTATGGTTAATAGTAGAAATGTGTCCAAATGAATTAGTGCTGTGCGTTTTCGGATATTTTTGGAACCGGATACCCAAAATCAGGAAAGTTCGGATACCCGGATACCCGTTTTCATTCTTGTTGAAAACATGACTCCTTTGGTGTACAAATACATGTAAATGTTTACAAAATTGACCTTTATAATACAGAGGATACCATATTTAATTTGATCTTTATTAAAGTATAACATCTTGGTGACAAAATATTGTATAAATTTACTGAAAGTTATAAATAAAACCATAACAATTGCTACAAAAGTGTCTTTAACCAGTTGGCGTCGGAGGCCGTGTATACACGCATTATTTTTTGAACCACGGATCGGAGAGCGTCTAAACACGCATTCCGATTTTTGTCTGTGTTACCGGGAGACTTGTCAACATGCCACACGTGGTGTGCCGTCGTGGCACCTGACTTGTATGTATACACGCAATCATTTCTCGGAGTCCGTGGGGTCACGGTTCGGTGGCCCCGGACAAAAGGCACTGCAAACAATGAACGAGTTCACTCTTTTTGTTGATTTTTGCGTAATCCCTTTATCCAAGACCTGTTCCTTTGACGTACCAGCCAAGAATTTGTAAAGACGGATTTATGTCCATTGTTTACCAGGCCTTTCCTCTCTCTCCGGGTATGCTGTCTGTTCGACCGGGCACTGGTCGCTAATAGGCCGTTGCATCGGAGCTTGCCAACGGTCTAATTGTGCTGAACAAACACAACCGTAATTAAAAAACTAGCCATTTAATTCTTGAAATGTCAATGAGTAAAGGTGTTTATTTGGGTGTCCGGACTTAGTTTCATTGAAAAAAAAAAGATTAATGGCTAGAATTTTTTTTTGATTTTTCACTAAATAAACCCGCACGGGGGACCAAAAAAAAATATATATTCCCGACGTGAACTGGTTAATAACCCAAGTTACAATGTACCATATACACTGTACAGAAGAAAGCCCAATTGATCACACGCGCGCATGCACGGCCGGTGCATCACGCAGCTACAGCGGCCTCACACGTGACTGTGTCGGGAGTGTGCGTGATCAGAGCGCATTCGTATAGCAAGTTGACTTGGATGTTCACATCACAAAACACGTGTTGAATAATGTCATTGGTCGATCAAAGGCGATGTGGGTGGAACTAACCCGTTGTGGGAAAACAATTCATGTGCTTTAATTGCGCCTTGCCGTGCCTCTGCCTTCTAAATAAGGATATCCCGTACGTTATGTTGGCTTTGGATAAGGACATGATTTTGCATACTAAAATAATATTTAATATTATGAAACTAACAAACTGCAAAATATTATGAATCTAAAATCAGAACTTGAATATTAATTTGTTTCTATCACAATGAACTTTAGTTAAATGTCAATAAACCTGTCAATAAACCTTGTTTCCAGAAAGAATGAATTTATAAGAGACCTAGCTTGGAATAACTAAAAACAACAACTACTACTAATAAAGCTACCCTTACAGAAATTTCATGGAGCTTGCCGCAAGCTTGCCGGCAAGCTTGCCGGCTAGCTTGCAGGGTTCCAAAAATGCAAATTAGGGCAAGCTTGCCGCAAGCTTGCTGGCAAGCTTGCCGCAAGCTTGCCGGATACCTATAAACAATGATTTTAAGAATTAAGATTATTTTCAGAACCCAATATTACTCTTTCAAAATCGGTTGCGGTGTACTGATTGTTACTTATCATTGATAAGTTATAAATCATGTTCACTTTGGTGGGGTGGCAGTTATGCGGGCGTTCATTGCCAGGAATACCAGCATGTTCACATTATCAGGCATTAAGCAGCTCCGCTTTGCCATGACGATATTTCCCGTGGTGGAAAACACCCGTTCGGAGGGCACTGACGTTGCCGGAATACCAAGATACTTCTTGGCGATCCTTGCGACTGATGGAAACTGAACGGCATTTGACTGCCACCAATGACATGGATCATCACTGAGCCGGGCTGGTTTGGTTGACCGACTTAACACTTCCCTTTTTATGTCTTTCTTTAGAAACAAATTGTCACCATGTCGGCAAATGTAATACACAAGAGAGCTCGGTATCGGTGGGTAAATAAATGTAAATGTTGGTGATATGAGGGGTGGTCGGTGGCACATCAAAATAATTACACAATAAAACCAATTTCAACACCACTTTTTTTTATTAGGCCAACAATTAATGTGGACATCCCCTAAAATAAAATCCCCTCTATTAACACATCATGGTGCACACTCCAGCACAGACATAAAGCAGCAGTTAATGTCCCACTAATCCAATTACTGTGAACAATAGGCAAACACTCCAACTGGAGCAGCTAGTTTGATACTTGTTTGTAGCATACAGCAGCCAGGCTATTTGAGTCTTATAATCCTCCTACAATCAGTGCAATTTTTGAAACAACCCATTCAGGCCACTCCAAGCCATTAGCTGTTGCCAGTGGCCTCCTATGGTTACCCCTCTGTGCACTGAGATTGCAGGGTAAAGTGGTCTCCCATCGATACACTGCAGGCCATACTAATATGTTCAAACATTTACAGTGGCCTTGGGTGGCACACAGTTGATTTTGTAAGATTACTTGGAAAGGACAGCAGGCTTGTACATGTATGTACTGAAGGTTGCTGAAGAGCAGAATTTTGTGGATCAGAGTGGCCTCCATGTGATACAATGTATCCAAATGTATGGAAAATGTCCATAAAATACTACAAAGGCATTATCAGAGTGTAATCTCTTGAATAAAATTGCTCCTAAAAGTGTAAACATTACATTGTTCAATAGTCAAAGATTTCTGTTCACACCACTGAAATGGCAAGTCCAAATTTTAAAAAGTCGTTTTCGGGTACTCGGAACCGAAAAATGGAACCGGGTAATGACAGTTTCGGTCGGGTATCCGGATACCCGGCACAGCCCTAAAATGAATGTTTGACTGGATCCAGAATAAATTCATTTTGGGACATATTTACTGTAAAGCCATGCTTCTCATGGTTATTTTGAGAAATGTGTCTTTTTAACCCTGGAAAAGTCTGATGCACTTTGATGGATTCAGCTGTCAACACCAGTGCATAAGCAGCCAAGCCTGTTTCTATTGAGAGCTGGTCCCATTAAACAATGCCAGAGTTGTATTCTGCTGCGTTTGGTGACCACAGACTCCGAGGCAGTTCGGCCTTGAGATTTGTTAACAGATGGATCTTGTTGCACTTGGCAGCCAAGTCACTTTGATAAACGATGCACTCTGTTGCGTCTGGCAGGGTTTGCCCCATGCAATGTAAGCTTGGGTGATAACACGATAATATCGAATATCGCGATAACTTTTTTTATTCGATTACGATATCCGAACCTTTTTAAGTTTAATCGCGATTAAAAAAATATATTGCAATTAAAAAAAATTGTTAGTCAAGTCAGAAATTACATGGAAACAAAATTAGAAGTCTTTTCAGCTTTTGAACGTGAGAAACAAAGGCAAACTACTTCAGAAGTACATACACGCTCTGCAAACGAATTTGTTATTTGTTGTGACGCTTGTAGAGGGGTACATACATGTGGTTATCGGCTCTAAAGCAATCATGCATGAATGCAAAATATAATTGCGATATTATCAAAAATCGCGATATATATTTGCCGATATATCGTGGATGAAAAAATCGATATCACCCAATCTTACATGCAGTGTATCCCTGCCAGGGCTATACAGTACTGAGTCCATCAAAATCCAACAAAGCCCACTGTTGGAGTTTGGGGTCATCGGCGATAATCAGTCCTTATCGCCTGTGACCAAACACAAGTGTCAATCTTTTATTCCTATTCATAAATGCTCATATTGATTTCATTTTCAAAATGTAAATAGAACAGCTGGCGAACAGCTGGCACATACGCGCTGCTCTGATTTCGATAAGCCATGTCTTTACCATCCGTAAATACACCCCTAATTTAGGGTTCTATCGATTTTTGGGGGTACAAAAAGTGAAAACTATCTTTAAAATCCACTTTTATGATGGATTTTGGATTTTATTTCCCTACCCAAAAAACCTCCCCTTTAGAAAAAAGAAGAATCCTATCATAGTTGCCAGTGCGCATGTACAATGACCGTGTTGGTCACTAATGGGGAAGGTGACAAGATCAGAATGACATGACTGATGAAGTCTTCGTACACCAAAATTGCCTGATTTTTCATTAAACAAATTATTCTGGAATAAGTATATGTCCATCATCATCTATATGTTCTCCACCTTACTGGGTAGGTAAGATTATATTATTGGTTATCCGCTCAGCGCACATCGTAGCCCTCTAGCGGTGAATTTTTACCCAGTGTCTTGGTGATAACCACTTTGGCGTTGAGTGAGCATTGTGCGTACACTTTATGCATTATGGTACTACATGCGCATGTTTTTCTGCCAGCCAATGATTGCTGGAGATATTCCACACGTCACATCAACTGTAAAATACGCCAAACGCGATGCACTATCACTGCCCTTCCGGCCAAACACAGTGTCAGTGGTCCAACAACATGTGCCCTCAACAGCTCATGCACGGTGCAAATAATGAACAAGAAAAAGTGGCGGTTGGGTTTGACATTTTACCCTAATGTAGTTCTGAGCTGTAACTTACCTGAGAATTTTTTGTTTACCAAGTTGTTTCATACGGTTATACTGTTTGCCCATCATTTTGAAGTGTCTGGATCGGTAGCAGTTCACATCAATTAATAAAAGTCAGTAAAAATCTGAGGCCAATAGATCCTTCTTGGGTTTTCCTTCCACCTGTAATGATATCGACACAAAACCACACAGCCAGCTTTTGTAGCAAACCGCCGGCCGGCCGAATGTTCCTTACGTTACGTTTTTCTTGTCTGATGATGACCTAAATTAGTTAGGCGCTAACAGTAACACAGTTACTTAGTGCAAAGAAACTAAAAACGCAAACAAAACAAAATGAGATTTCTCCTCGATTTTAATGCATTCTCAACGTTCAAGACTCGCAGAATACATTACATGAAGGTGTAGCACGCAGTATTTAAGCCATGAAAACTGTTCAGGAGTAATTTAGACCGACTAAAATGTTACAACACTACACAGACTGACAGAGTTCCTCCCACCAATGCCTGCCCTTGTACTACCACTATCTATCAACAAGGAAGTAACAACTTGGGGGTGGACCGACCATTGTTCCTATAGTCTGGTTCCACATCAACATCATACAGGACAATGTTGATTGAGGAAGGTACCGGAATCAAGTTAATATCAACGATTTGCTAGCCCGCCCTCTAGTGATAAAACATAATCACATCCAACATCGCCTGAAGATCTAGTCTTGGTTCAAGACTGTGTTTGTAATAATAATAATAATATTTATTAGAACATACACTTTTAAATCAGTGGCACTCGTCAATTGACGGTGCGTTCTACATTAACGTAATATTCAGTACATGTGTTACAGGTAATTAAAACATAGATAATACAATATAGATGGGCGTAAAAACAAAAAGACTTAAGGTTATTATAAGTTAAAAATTAGAAATAAACGAAATATTCAAATACGAGCAGATGTACGTACATGTTTTTCTAAGTTTGGCCAGTCGAAAATCTGTATGAGCATTAATACATATATACACAGTTGTAACAATAATGAACAATCATAATAATAGTGATCATAAACAATTAAAACAACTGTGCACAATAATGGTCAATAATAAAAATAGTTCTCATAAACAATATAAAAACAATACTGTATGAACAATAATGGACAATTATAATAATAGTAATCATAAACAATATAAAAACAATACTGTATAGCACGTACAAGCAAACCAAAGAAAGTAATTCCCCTTTCATTTCAGAAAATCTGCTTGGGGGTTCCAAGCAGAACAACAGTTGTGCTGAAAACATGCACCGATTGTACATGTACATGTAGGCCTAATCATAGAGGATAAAAACGATACTGCATGCACAATAATGGATAATAATGGACAATAATAATAATTATAATCATAGTAAATCATAAACAATATAAAAACGATACTGTATAAACATACAACAATCAAACCAAGGAAAGTAATTCCATTTTCATTTAAGAAAATCTGCTCGGAGGTTCCAAGCCTTTTTTAGGAACGATTTACAAAATGAATCAAAAATACAAAGGATATAGTTAATGTCAGTAGGCCTACAAGTATCACTATAATTCTCAGGTATGATCTCTTTTGATATTCCTAACATTAAACATAACTTAACATATAAATAAATGCCAAATCTGGTTTAGATTATTTGTAACAAGTTTATATTCTAATTTGTGATACTCGGTGACTCTAATATCCCGAAGTGTTCTACAAATGAACAAGAAATGTCGTAAATCCTCTGTACCTTCCTTACAGAGGGGACAAACACTATCTTTATCGGGATTCCAGGAATATGTGCGACCATTTATTGGGAGAGTGTTTGAACGTGCTTTAAACTTTAATGAAGCCGCATGGAAGTCAAGATTGCACAAAAGATATTGTTCCAACTCTGGTTTACTTTTTAAGAGCACGTAATCAGACAAAGAGGATTTCGACAAGACACTGTTAAGCCATTTATTTTGATAATTACTTGTACTAATATTGATACAATTGCGAATCCATGGATGGTTGTATAATGTATTTTCAAAAATGAAATCCATACCACAATCAACAAAGACTTTACGCATAAAGATATCCATCGAAGTTTTTGTTATCGGTGATTTCATGGATCATAGTTGTAGCGTTATATAATAATTTAGGCCACCTATGTGATGACATGCATCTCAGTCTGTTGAAGTACTTAATACGCAGTTTGTCTTGTACAACATTGATTGGTTCCCAGCCAAGCTCACCTAACAAACAATCAATCGGTGTATTTCTAGATGCTTTTAGGATACAACGTGCCATTTGATTTTGTAGGTGTTCTATTCTTTGACATCACTATCACTTGGTACCCGTACTGCAGAGCCATAAGTAATAGAAGAAAGACCTAAACTTTTCCAAAGCAAATCCCCGTAATATACACGTTTAAAATCATCTTGACCATCTATGATAGATTTAATATATCCAATGAGTCTATTACCTTTTTTAATTACTTCATTGATGTGCATATGATCATTAAGGTTTCTACTGAGCGTTACACCTAGATATTTATAGCTTTCAACTTCACCGATACATTTATTTCCGAGCTGCCAGAGTCTATTAACATTTATGCGTTTCCCTACGATGAGCACGTTCGACTTAGTATGATTAAAACACATTTTTCAAGTGTTGGAAAAGTTCGCTGCTATATCTAACATTCTTTGCAACTCATATTCATCATTAGCGATAAGGACGATGTCATCAGCCCAGAATAAACTACCTATACGAACATTACATACTCTAACACCCAGATTTTGTTCATCTAGTAACTTTCTAAATTCATTAATGTAAACACAGAATAGAATAGGGGAAAGCACACAACCTTGTTTAACACCTTGATCTACCTCAAAGTATTCTATGTTAATATTACCAAATTTGACCCTAGACTGGACGTTTGTGTACAAATTATCAATGAGTTTCCAAATATTTCCCCTAATTCCAATGTTCCATGCTGCGTGTAGTAACCCATCCCTCCAGACCGTATCAAATGCTTTTTGAAAATCCAGGAATGCCATATATGTGGGTTTACTCTCCGCTAGTCTACTAGCAGCAATATTCTTTATAGTGAATATATGATCTTCGCATCTACTATTCTTTCTGAATCCTCCCTGAGTTTCCGAGAGTGCATTTCTATTTTCAAGGAAAAGAGAGATTTCATTTGCAATGATCCTATTAAAGATTTTTGAAATACAACATGTAAGTGTAATACCTCTATAATTATTCATATCCTTATGGTCACCTTTTTTGAAAATGGGTATAATGACACCATTATTCCATTCGCTTGGGATTACATTATCATCTAATATTTTACTAAAGATAATAAACATTGAGTCTGTTAGACAATCGCCGTAGTTTTTCAACAATTCGTTCGTGATGCCATCAACACCCGGTGACTTATTATTCTTAGAATTCTTAATAGCATCTGAAACCATCTTATGTGTTAAATTGATACTATGCAAGTACTCATTACTCGAAATATTTTGATTGACGCTTATAGATCTATAATGATTCACCATTTTTTCCGCATTGTATGTGAACACGTCATTATTTGCGTTATTAAGTTCCCTATTCATTTTACCTAAGGTACGCCAATAATATAAAACACATGTTTTCATATGTTTACTGTCAGTAACAATCTTATCCGACCCAGGGTCTTTCAAAGAGTATATTTCTTGCTTACGTTTGTTCCCACGTAGGTTTTTCCAAAACTTTCGGTTATGAGGACCACCTTCTTGAGCAATTTTCTTTGATTTTTCAACACGAGACTTCATAATCTTGTCCCTTATAAGATTCTTGACATAGCTACGCTTTGTTTGGTAATCGCTACATAAACCATCACCCACATTAATGTCACGTGTATTTCCTTTAGACCATAACCTATGCGCTTTACAGGCTACTTGTATGTTTTTGACACACGCTTCGTCTCTGCACGCCGCGCGAGGGCGCTACACGAAGCGCTAATAACACGACAAACTGCTTATAGGGTGCACCCCACTAAATAAACTCCCATAGCAAACAGTGCTAAATACAAAATATTCAAAAATCATTAAAAAATACTTAGAAGTCCCACAGTTTTTAAAACCAAAAGAAAAAATATTTATCGATATATAACCTTTTATTTTCTTCTCTATTTACTGTCTAAAGTCCAGGTTTCCAGGGAGTTATTCTCATCCCAATGAAAACCACCCTCTACAGTAGTGAAAACGTCCACACTGAAAAGCAGCCATTTTGGAAAAAAGCCTTACGCTTGAAATCAAATTAGGACCACTTTTTCAGGGCCTAGTGTGTCCAAAATACTCACAGTTGGAAGCCAAGGACCCCCGGGTTATGATAGTGGGCCATTTTTACACAATCCATCAAATGAATGGGCCTCAAATCTTTGTTTTTCAGAAATCCTCACTATTTAGTGGGGTGCACCCATCACGCACATAGTAATGTCATCGACCGACAGGACAACTTTCAGCCAGTACGAAAGTAGCGCTACAGCATTCAACACTACCAGTCTATTGTACAATTACTTCACGGCAATCCGTTGAATGATTATGTGCAGCGCACTTCCGAATAAGATTTGCTTGCCGAAAATTATCAACCTATTGAGTAGTTTTAACTCCACCACAGCGTGATATTATTTAGGAATAAGTCCTTGAACATTTCTACTGATTTTTTAAAGAAAATGTAAAATGGTTTTAATTATAGGAATTGTTTGTATAAATGAAGATTTCGAGCACAATAAAATACAAATAGTTAAAAATAAAACACAGTGCATGTTTATATCTGAAAAAAAAAATATGTGTACAGTATACCCCTCCAATCTATGGTTGTCCTCTTCATTTCATTCTGAAAGGCCGAACCTAATCAAAAAGAAAAGTAATAATTACTTGATTTAAGCAGTTGTAATTTAACTTTGAAAGGCCGATCCTCATTTACCAAAAAAACAAAACAAAACAAAACAAAACATACTTAATTGCAGGGATTGACCATTTCTCGCTACTTCTTTATAGCTGCAAGTACATTATGTGCAATTTCTTACCAACGCTTGATGAATGTCCTATAATCCCAAATCTCTTTACAATGGTATTAAAACCTATCCTCCCTGGCCATTGTGTCCTCCATGGCCATTGTGCCTGCGCCGAGCCAGCTGCCCATTGAAACCCATTTTCATTGTGCACGACCGCCCAAAGTTTGACCTCCCAAAGTTTGACACCATTTACTTGATATTATTTATTATTTGTATTTGACGAAGCAAAGCGAATCGCGGGATATAGGCCTACATTGGTTCGTATGCATTTTGTTATTTGCTCACCCTACCTCAGTAGACCTACCTGGCATTGTGTAGGTCTACATGGTTATCTCGCATACGACGGTGCGGCGTGTCAATGCGTCCCTTCGTCCAGCTCCATGTGTTCGCTTTGTTTCGCTAAATTATTACTATTATTTAATATTCTTATTATTAAATATTGTTATTTTTATAAATATTAATTGTTGTAACTATTGTACTTAGAAATTGTTTCGATGGATGCACCGATATTTACATACATCGTGTGCCACTGTTTCAAAAGTGTAATTCCAAATAAATAAATAAAATTATTGATTTTCTATGGACATCCATGAACCTCCAGTTAACGCGTTGACCGCGTGTTAGAATTCGATGTCCGGCTCCCTTACAAGGCCAAACAAGCTCTAGTCAAGCTACACACAGGAGGAAAATGATAAACCTTTAATAAGAAAATGAAAAACTATTTCATTAAAAAGAAGCATCAAATCATTTACAAAACAATTGAACTGAAAAGTTGTCAGCTTTTGCAATGTGGTATTGGTCACTTTGCCAAATTACAAAAATAGCCAGTTAGAGCATTCGTCATTTGAATGCATGCTCTATCTCAAAAACTATGAGGAATACATGCATGTGGATCAGATACAATGGTAGGTCTCTTCCTGAATGTACTAATGGGCGGGAAAACTTAAAATTGGAAAAAAGTCAGATTGGTCACTATGGCAAATTAGGGACGAATTGTTCTAGTGTGGGACAGTTTTTATATGGTTGGGAAGGGGTTGTTCATCAGTTCGGGTGATGCAAACTGGAAGGCACGTTGACCATAATACCACTTTTGTGATGAACTGGATATAATACTATGGAGTAAGAAGACCCTTATGGAGCTGGAGCTGGAGCGAAGATTTATTGGGGGAGGGGGAATGACACTCTTGATTTATTCTTTATAACAATTCCTGTCATCCTCAAGATAAAAGCACTTCAGACGAATAATTCCTCAGGATGGTGTTAGTGTATATACGTGTTCACAATTAAGTAGATAATACTTCGTTAATTTGATAATTTGGTTATATCCAAAGTTGTACCTTTCATGCAAATGGCCAGTCAAATGTACCGTACTATCTAAGAAGGTGCTCCCTAAAAATACAGAACACTTAGTCACATGAAACAAATATAGTGTAGATGAAAACACCATGGGATAAAAGGGATATAACTTTAAAAGTACAAATATACCCACTTAATATTTAAACAAAAAAAACAAAACAAAAAAACCTTTAAAATGCACATTTCGTGTGAGTCCCTGGTTAAAAACAAACAAACAAACAAAAAACAAACATCTAGCGAGAGAACCCATCCGAAAAGTGACCGACCCCCTCCCCCACAAGAAAATAGCTACGGTTACAGCAGCTCTAAATTTTGTCCATGCGTTGTAGATATAAAATCATAATAGGTGAAGGACGACCCCTGTGGTGCAACCGTATTGGTTGATCTATATCGCTTGAGAGACATGCCAGATCACTGCATTCATATTCTTGTGTATCGTGTGCATGATAAGCAATAGGTTTGTACACATAATAAAATGGTAACCTCTATAATTAATATAACAGTTAACTAGAGTCTGCATGTTAATATCTCGGCATTTGTCCTTTTCAAGACCAGTAATCTTTGGAGTTCAATACCGAGACTTAAAAACACGTTGATTTTGAACATACTCGATGGAACCATATATAGATGGAACATACCTGCGTTTGTAACAAGTGGATTTTTACGTACCAGTCCGGCGATGTGGTGACATCAGGATAAACAACAAAAATGGCGAACACACCATTTGAGACATCCCAGCGTAGTGCTGTCAATTGTCTTAAGGAACCATCAAGCCACAGATGTGTTTTTATAAAGCTTTTGCTGGTGTTTACTTTGATAATTTATGCTTCAGTCATTTTACTTGTGAATGACCAAGACGTATACCAGGTAAGACTAAGAGCGTAGATTTAACATACAGTTCTAGTATGAAGGTGATTATTTTAAAGAATTTTTTTCACCAAAAAATATATCAGTAACTTGAATATTATACCCGCACTTATTCTGTACAAAATTGAAGACATTTTTAAATTTTATGAAATAAATGGAAACCCATATCTTGATCTGGAAACTGGTGTTCAAAATAACGAACAGAAAGTCTCCAAAATAAATATTGAATTGACAGTGTTACATGACCATATGTAGGACTGACTTGAAGGTACACACCGCCTTTGTCGCGCGAAATTGGGCGATAAAAACGCACCTCAATATTTCATTGTTTTTCATACATGGTTGGAAAGATTTTTCAAAAGTAGAATATAATTGTCCACACAAATACCCCTGAAAAATGCGTCGTCTTTCTGTTATTGTACAAAAAAACAATGTCATGTGACTTTTTTGAACCAAAATTTGTCCAGAAAACTCACGAGGACAAAAGTGATAGTCGCACTTTCAGAGAATTATTTTTTATAATTCATTGATACTTGACAAAAGTGAAATGATTTTGAAACAATGGGTGAAAATGGTCAAAGTCGACAAAAAGGCGAAAGTCTTGGCACTTTCCCGAGACACCGGGAACTGAATCAAGACTCTGCCAGTACAGCCATGGGCGTCAGCGCGGCAAAGCGCCCGAGACGTGAGCCCGCCGGTTAGGCCATACATATAATTATCAACACTTTTCGCGTGGAAGCGTAAAGCAGGGTCTCGACCACTGTGGTGCTTTTCGTGTCGGGTATTTTGAATTATGATACTGCCAGCGAGTTTAGTTTTGGAAACAACAATGACGCATTCATTCGGAATATCTTCACAGCCCCTTCATCATATCAACGCCAATAAAAAAGTGACAAAAACTGTTCAGTTTGGGAGGCCATTCGTCAAAATCAACGCCAGAATTTCGACTGAGCGGGCTGGGCGAAGAAAGGCTCACCGTCTACGGCAAAAAAGGAAGCATGTCTGGCGACCATTGACAGGCAGGCCAGCCATCCTCAAATGATGGCAAACACTCAGGGATTTGACTGTTGAACATGGTGGTGACCATGATGATACTCTTATGATGAACTCTTATGATGAATTTCTGTTAGCCAGAGTTGTTGACTCGAGTCGGTGACTCGGACTCGAGTCCGACTCGAGTCGCCAATTTTTGTGACTTGCGACTTGACTTGACTTGGACAAAAATGACTTGGGACTTGACTTGACTTGGACAAAAATGACTTGTGACTTGACTTGACTTGAGTAAATTTGACTTGACGACATTGCAAGTCACCATGTATTGTAGGTTGTTTTATTACATGTATTTTTCTGGTCAATCCGGCCACGGCAACCGAATACTTTTGTGACGGGGAAAAAATGCCGTCGCGAATCTATACGTAATACATAATAATAGTGTATACTGTACACGTATGTGCCTTGTACTGTAAAGTGTACGCTACATGTCTAGTCTTCAACACAATCCGTCGTAGTGGAAGAAGTGGGCTATTACTGGTAAAGGCATTGCATTAATATTCAAAATAATTTATACAAACGGCTGGAACGAGGTTATAGCGACATTGTTAATTGTATTAAGAATTTGTAAAGTGTTGAACAAATTATC